>OVAX01000054.1:0-154768 GCA_900406405.1 Lepidium africanum | reverse complement strand
ACACCTCTCGAGCGATAATTTTTCTAGCATCTATATTCAAATGGCCAGCTCAAATCTAGCACTAAGAACACTGTAAGTGAATGAATCACAAGATCTACCAACCTAAACACAAGATTCAACTGTTAAACTCATAGATCTACCTAACCATCAACTTAACATTCACTACTTTAACATTCCAAAATGAAGAACAAGCAAGCAAAAATGGGTGAAGATGATCCTAAGGTCATCTTCCCCTTTTGAGTCTCCAATAATCCCCTCTTTCTCTCAAGAACACACTAAAAACTCTAAGGAAAACAAAGCCAAATCGAAAATAAAGTGAGAAGTAAGTTGTTGGATGTTTGTTGCTACAAAACAAAGTATTTATAGCCTAAAAACTAGGGCAACAAGCCCAAAAAGCCCAAAAGAAGTGGATTCGGGTTGACCCATGACAAACCGGGTCAAACCAATCAAAAGTCGCAAAGTGTGGGTGATTTTAGCAGGTCCTCAAGCAAGGTGTCGACTTGTTTTGGTTGAGGGATGTGATCCAGAAGCTTAAAAATTGGACAGACCCTCGGGTTGCGTTGGTCGCGGTTGAATGACATATGTTTTGTGGGTTGATGAAGTCACATGAGCAAGGGATCATTTGTCTTGGGGAGAAACTGTAAATGGTAAATTTACTGTATCATCTACGTATTCAATGCTTATCGCAGACAAGAGCTCTAGTCTAAACATGAGTTGCTTTCATGATCGGATATGGATGGTGAATGCTCCTTAATGAGTTCAGACTTTCCTTTGGTTAGCTTCGCTTCAAGTAATTATGACTCAAGCTGAGTGGAAGAGAAGGCATTTGAGCGATACGGAGGTGTGTCATATATGTAAGGGTGGAGCTGAAACGTGTCTTCATGTCTTACGAGATTGTCTAGTAATAGCAGGGATTTGGGATAGAATAATACCACCTTGGAAGCGTCAGACTTTTTCCTCCGCTTCATTATTGGAATGGTTTTATAGGAATCTTGGTGATTATGACGATGTTGGTGGATATCCGTGCTCGACTTGTTTTGCTATAACCTTATGGTGGAGTTAGAAGTGGAGATGTGAATAAGTTTTTGGTGTAACAAATCCTTGGAGGGATAGAGTTCGTTTCATCAAGGGGGTGTGCTTAGAAGTTATACATGCACAGCAAAATCGTGTTACAGGAGGACATATCACACAGACTGAGAATCGTCTGATTGCTTGGTCTTTTCCGAATGAATCTTGGTGGAAGCTTAATACAAATGGAGATGTCTGGGGACATCCAGGTATCGCTGCGGCCGGTGGAGTGTTATGGAATTCGAGTGGAGAATGGTGTGGGGTTTCTCCTTGCATATCATAGCAGAGCTTTAGGGAGTGTACTATGGGCTCTATATAGCATATGAGAAACGTATACCAAGATTGGAGGTAGAAATCGATTCGAAAATGGTGGTGGAGTTCTTGACATGTGGGATTGATGATTCACAACCCATGTTCTTCCTGGTACGTTTGTATCATGACTTTCTTACAAGGGACTGGATAGTCCGATTTACACATGTTTATAGGGAGGCTAATCGTCTAGCAGATGGATTAGCTAAGCATGCTTTCTCGTTATCTTTAGACTTTCATTATTTTGATTTAGTTCATTCTGAAGTTAGTCAGTTGATGACCTTAATGGGCTAGCTTTCCCTAGAGAAGTGTTGTTGTGATTTTGTTTTTTTAATGAAATAAGTTGGGAGGCTTCCTCCCTTTCCGGATAAAAAAAAAAGCTATGAAAATTTGAAAATGTAGAAACCAACAATGTCCCATGCGTTTACAAAGATAAAAATTCTCTTATCAAAATGTGATGGAAGAGAGAAGACAAAACATTAAATGCCATATATAATGATATGACCGCGTACGTTACCTGGTAATAGATATTATACTGGGTAACACATTTATTATCCCTGACATAAAATATTATACTCGCTAAACATATTTCTTAATGGGTAACATATTTATTATCTACTAACGTAAAATATATGACATGGTAATATAGTTTATATTCAGTAAGATATATTGTACCTCGGTAATACATTTATTATCTCCTAACAAAAAAGTACTCGTTAATACATTTATTTACAAGGTAACATATGTATTATTAGCTAACTTATAAATGTATTACCCGGTAATTCATTTATTACATGGGTAACATATTTATTATCCGCTAACTTCAAATTAATACATGTTACTACATTTACTATTTGGTAAATAGTATATATATATATATATATATATATTACCCGTTAAATAATGTATTATCCGCTAACTTATGTGTTTTACCCGTTAACGTGTATATTACATGAGTAACACACAAATTATCCGCTAAGTATATATACTACCCGTGAAACCATATATTAGACGATAAAAAATGTATTATCAGTTAACCCAAATCGAATCTCCCCAGAAGTTTAACAATTTATTTGAAGACATTAGGGGTTGCGGCAATCGGAAATGAAGGATTTCGAGATTAATTTGTTGTATGTTCTTTCTGCTACTCTTTTAATTATCAAAGATCATCTGAATTTTGTGAAAAAGAAAGAAAGACATAAGAGATTAAGAGTGTTTGAGAGAGGAAGAGAAAAGAGAGAGACTAAGGGAAAACAGGAAGAGAAGAAAGAGATAGTGAGAGAGAAGAAAGAGAAAATGTCGTTTAGAAGGTAGGGGCATAACGAGTCTTTTCGTTGTTGAATAATTAGCTATGATTGGTAGGGAAAATAGTCACTTAATTTAAGTATTATTTTTTGCTATCTACTCACATTTCTCTACAATTTAATACTTTGTGTTTGGTCCAAAACATAGTTACATATTAATTTTAAACCAGAACTACATTAGCATGCATGAAGTCAGATTCTTTGTGAAGAAATTTGTTCTCACATAATTAAATAAATCGTATAGTTAAAACATAAGAAAGGGAGTCGATTTGATAGATATTCTAGAAAATCCTTCATAATATCATCAAATAAACTCGATAAAGGTTATCCGTTCGTTTTTCACATTCTTCTTAAAAGAAAAGATTTGTGATAAGAGAAAAAGAGTGAGAGAGAAAGGAGAGAATGATGAGTATATTTCTTTAATCTCAAATAAGAAGATTACAACACTTATATACAAGTGTAAGTGATATAGAGAATTAAATACAATTACTAACAAGAGACATTGCATGAAGGAGAAATAAATTACAAAGAGTAAATGGAGTAGTTGTAGTGAATAAGGTTGGTGCATGAACACCTTGGATTAAAGATGAGAAGAGACCAAGCTTAGAACGGATAGCAAATACCTTATTAAAAATCTTGGCATAAAAAATCCAATAGGACAAAACCCTGTCAAGGGAAAAAGAATACACTTACTACCCATTGAGGACTTCGTAGAGTACACCGATCATAATTAAAGATCAAACATGCGCAGAAAATAGTCTTCGGCAAAAACCGATCAACATGATCGATTAGATATGCGCAGAAAATAGTCTTAGGCTGCAACTGATCAGGATGACCAATCAAGATGGTTGATCAGACACGATGAAGATTGATGAGACCGAGTTTCTCGTGTATATCATCACATATTTTTGAACTTGTAGCCTTAGTGAATATGTCAGCGAGTTGGTTTGATCTCCTTGTGTATGTGGATAAGATGATCACCATTTCCACCTTCTCATGAATATAATGACAATCAATTTCAATGTGCTTAGTTTGCTCATGAAACACTAAATTGGAAGCAGTTTGGATCGCAACTTGATTATCAGAATGCATAGTGATATTTTGCTCAGATTCGATGCCAAGGTCTTTGAGCAATGCACGTAGTCATATTATTTAATATGTGGTGTTGGCCATGGCATGGTATTCAACTTCAACACTAGATTTTGACACAACATTCTGTTTCTTGCTTTTCCAAGTACCAAATTTCCTCATACGAATGTGTAATACCCAGTTGTAGATGTTCTATCACTCTTGTCACCAACCCAATCCGCTTCACAATAGCCAACAATATCATTGTTCTTGTTATTCCCCATCCAAACACTACAACCAAGCTATCCTTTGATGTATCGAAGGATACTCTCCACCATACTCCAATGTCGATATGTAGGAGCATGCATATATTGGCTCACCTGATTCACCACAAAAAAAAAAGATATCATGATGCGTAATTATAAGATAGATAAGCTTGCATCATAGAGATCCCCCTTACAGTCTTGATACCCTTCTTCTATAGGTGTTTTCATCAGTTTAGCTCCAAGCTTTCCTGTTTCACTTAACAAGAGAGAAATAAGCCCTCATTAGTCCTAAGAATTTTGATTCCAAGTAAGTATTTTAACTCTCCAAGATCCTTAATTTCAAAAGCGGATTTAAGGTGATCTTTGGTTTCTTGGATTCCACGTTTATCATCACATGTCACAATGATATCATCGACATATATAAGCACAACAATAATACCTCACACACGTTTTAGTGTAAATAGTGAGTTATCAGATTGGCATTTCTAGAATCCTTTCTCCATCAAGGTTGTGCTCAGCTTATGATGCCAAGCACGTGGAGATTGTTTGAGACCATATATTGCTTTATGGAATATGAGTACCTTCTGGTTGTATGATCATATTAAGGCTTGGAGGAGGGTACATATATACCTCCTCATCTAGTTCTCCTTGTAGAATAGCATTTTTCACATTCATCTGCCAAACATCCTAAGAGAGATTAGTAGATAAAGATAAAATCACTCTACGATGTGTAGTTTAGCCACAAGGGCAAAAGTTTATGTATAGTCTTCTCCATATGTCTGATTAAAACTCTTGGCAATGAGTATATCTTTGTATTTTTCTATATCCATTTCTTTTATACTTGATGGTAAACATACATCCTAATCCGATAACTTTCTTTCATCTTGGAAGATTGGACTCATCTCATGTGTGATTTCGATTCATTACTACAACTTCATCATCAACAACATTCATCCAAACTTTAATATCCTTGGCTTCATCATAGTATCAAAAGACAAATTTGGAAAAATGATTAGAGCTCTGGTGTGGGGATGATCAAATCTATCATGCCAAATAGAATTAGATTCCTTTGTAACACAAGAAACAAAGCTTTTTGAATCATATGAAACAACATTGGAATTAGAAGAAACAATGTTATTAGAATTCGACAAACAAGAACTCAAACTATCAACCAAGTGTAGACCATCTTTTGTAGAACCTTCTCCAATCTATTTTCTAGTCTTAGTATCCTGAAACAACATCTCATTAGGACTGCAACAGCAAGACAATCAAGATCCTTAGTAGCTTTTCTAATAGATAAAATGTTAGAAGCAAAGCTAGGAACATAGAAATCATTCGACTTTTTATCAAACAAATTCAACCAACCAACCCCTTTAATAGAAATGTCATCACCATTAACTATAATTATTTTCTATTAGTTGGGTTTATATTTTCAATAAGTCTAGAATCTTTAATAATATTATGAAAATCACATGAATCAATAATCAAATGATTATAATGATTTGGCAAACCTAAGGTGTTACCATATTCTTTGGTAAAGGCAAAGGCTTTGAGGATAGCTTCAAGATTAGACTTCTTAATCATTTCGTTAGAATCATGAGCAGACGCATTAAGAGATAAAACAGTGGAATAACCTTCATCGATTGAGACCAAAGCTTGCTTTGATTCTTCGAACTTGCTGGCTTGAGATGTGGATGAAGCAACCAACATTTGTCCTTTGAATGACCTTTTTTCTTACAGTGCTCACAAACCACCATTTTCCTTTCATTACACTTGAACATGCTTTTGTTAGCCAACACAAAATCATTTTAAGGATTAAACAAACCTTCAGACCCTTCTTGTTTTTGAAAAAGCATACACACCTCGTGTAGATTCAGAAGTTTTTCAACCCGAATGATGTGTTTTATGAGACCATTGTAGTTAGGTTTGAGAGAAAACAATAACAACCCAAAAACCTTATCTTCCTCCATCCTTTCGTTGAGAAGTTTGAGATCAACAGTTGGAGGCCCAAGAGTTTCAAACTCAGCCCAAATAGTCTACAAAACGTTGAGTGAAAGTCATTTCTTCTTGTTGGAGCGAATTGATAGCATGTTTGATCTCAAATATTCTTGTAGTCTTTGACCACAAAATGTAGTTAACGCCTTTAAGAATAACCTTGAAGCAAAATCAGTGTATATTGTATTTCCATGTATAAATGCAGAATAAAATGAGAGAATAACAGAAAGAGAGTGAGATTGAATAGAGAGAATAGAAAAAAGGATGAGTATATTTATTTAATCTCAAATGAGAAGAGTACAACACTTATATACAAGTGTAAGTGGTGTAGAGAGTTAAATACAACACAACTAACAAAAGACATTACATGAAAGACAAAAAATCAAAGTGTAAATGAAGTAGTTGTACTGAAGAGGGTTGGTGCATGAATATAAAACCTTGGAACTCATTCCCATTGGCACTTCACACATATGGCATGCATGAAATAATTAATAAAAAGTACGTTTTTCCAAAGGAAGATGATAGTGGAAAAATTATGTAATGACCTCAATTCATATAAGGTACAAACATGTGTGGATCACATTAGTTGTGAAGGTTTGACCAAACAAAATTTACTAGACTAAAATTTGAGAATAGGCTCAAGTAAAAGAAATAAGTTCAAGGTTGACCATATATGAAACTAGGTAGGCTCCACATTGGTAGTATCAACTTGGTTTTTCAGTAGAAATCTTTGATAACGAGACAAAGTAATGCTTCAGATATGGCGGCAGAGAAACTATGTTGTGATTGAATTAGAATTTGAGAGTCGGGAACCGCTGCAGAGATTAGAGTAAAAACCCTAGTCGAACCAAGAATTCAAAAAAAAGTTGTCATAGAGAGTATCAAAGTCAAAGACTCTAATTTTTTTCTGAGACGGTTGTTGTCATTAAGTAATGTGTAAGACATGATGCAGTTTATGGTTTACCCATGAACAATTCAGCAACAGAGCATCGACGATTATGACTAGATATGGATAGATAGGTTCTGGTGAGTTGTCAAGAGTAGCAAAGTCCATGAACACATAAGGAAAAAATATCTAGCCGGTTATACTAAATAGGAAACTAGAAAAATTCAAGTTTTAATAACTGAAATATTTAAAATTACAATTGAAAACTCTAATATATTGTTAATTTTGAATAAAACTAACAACTAAAAGTCTAAAATATTATTTGTATTAAATTTTGATTTTTGAAAATTTTTAATATTTTACAGTAATTTTGAATATGTTTAGACAAAGTACATAATCTGTTAGTTAATCCAAAATCATCTTGGATTATGCTTTCCTAGCCAATTTTAGAGAATCCACCATTTACTGTTGCTTTGTGGATAGAGTGTGGAGAGCATCAGACCTTTACTCTGACATTGGATAATTTTGTTTCTTTGATCTGGTAGAAGATGCGTGTATAGGAGCTTGTGTGATTCCGAGAAAATTTTCGGGTACTACACTTTGAAGTGGAAATAGACCTTCTTTCTCTCAATATATTGGAGATCGATTGTTCTGACGTTTTGTAAATGGTGTTAGTTCCAAAAAAATTAGCCAGCATTCTTTCTTTTTCTTTAAGACTACGTGCAGTTAAAGATTTATTTTTCTTCATATAATTATTAGATCTTTGAATCATATGATTGATTTTTTTATTTATAGTATCAGAGGATCAATTTGTATATCAGATTTTATGTAACTCTGGATATATTTTCCTCTAATGAAATTTTTAAGTTGGAAAGGAAAAAAAATCAAATTCAAAGCAAACCAAATCTGAGAAATATTTAGATAAGGATAGGTTCTTCATGAATTGAACCAAAATCTAAAATGCCCATTGGACAAACCGAACCACGAATCAAAACTTTGAAGATACCGACGAGGGTAATAACGTCATCTACTAGAATTGTAATTATTCGTCCCCTTTGTTACTTTTGCAAACAATAAAAAAATTCAGTTTTGCTCTCTACTAGAGAAAGAAACTGTTGAAAATTTGACGGAAAAAAAAAAAAACTGTGGAAAATTTAGAGAGATAGATATTTGGAAAACGGATGATGACGAGAGATCAATTCAAATCTTAAGTTTCCCTTAAAAAAATTCAGTCTTTCACTTTAACCACCATTCGTCAACTCTCGATTATCTGATTTCTCTTTTCTGGGTTTGTCGTTTTATGGGTCGATTTGTATCATACAGGAGAAAACAAGAGCCTTCTGTAGTTTCGAAGAGATTTCTAGGGTTTCGAGACTTTTCCAGAGGTGAGTCTTTCTGGGTTTTGTGTTTTTTTTTGTATTAACCTTTTTTGTATGTTCGATAGAGAGATAGTGACGATTGATTTTTTGGAAAATTTTCCTTGGAAATCAAGATTACTCATAGGGTTCTTATGAGAATTTGACAAGTGTTAAAGCTTTGTTATTGTTGTTTTATTCATACATTCTAGGATTCGAAGTTTACAATGTCTGAAAACGAGAGCCGGACGAAGATGGAAGGTTGGTTGTATATCATTCGGTCCAATCGTTTCGGATTGCATTTCTCTAGAAAACGTTACTTTGTTCTTGGAGATCATCTTCTTAAGAGTTTCAAGTCCATCTCTGATTCTAAAACCAAGGTCTTTTCATTGCAATTTCGCTTGGTTTATTCATAACCTCCATTTTTGGCTTTAACTTAGTAGAATCGGAAATGGGCTTTACAGGATGCTGGAAGAAGTGCGGTAATTGATTCATGTATTCGGGTTACTGACAATGGGAGAGAAAGTGTTCATAGAAAAGTATGAATATTCTCTTTTTTTTTTTATGTGATCGATTTCGAATCTTAATTTTTTCTAATGCTTTTGGTATAATGGTTTTTTAATATTAATTGCAGGCTTTCTTTATATTTACACTATACAATACCTCAAATCACAATGATCAGCTCAAGGTAAGGTAATTTACGTTTTTATTTATTATTAGAAAACTTGTTGTGCTGGTGGACATCTATTTTTATATGTAAAGCCTTCCTCCTGTTTATTGATATATAGCTAGGAGCAAGTAGCCCTGAGGAAGCAGCTAGGTGGATCAATTTGATTAAAGAGGCAGCTTTAAAGGTCATACAAGGCATTTACGAATAGCTTTATTAACTCTAATATTTCTAGAGACTTATAGTTATATATATTTTATGCAGGGTGCCTCTTTTCCAGGAGATGTTTTTAATTGTTCGAGGAGCCGATGGGATGCTTTGAGGTACAATTTACTGGAATACATTGCTTAACGAATCGTTAAATGCGAGGTACTTAGCACCTATAATGGTTTGTGGTTACTTAAAAAGAAAGAGATATTTTTGAAATTCAGACTGAGTAGCTCGGTTCGTGACCATCACTCAAATTCTATTGACTGGACACTTCGGTCGTCTGCACGAGTGGATCCTGTTACGACTGATGTTGTTGCGCCTTCTCCGTGGACAATATTCGGTTGTCAAAATGGTATGGTGCATACTCAGTTGTCATTGCTTTATATGGCTGGAATGCAATAAGTTTTACATCTTGTGCTACATGCAGGTCTTCGGCTTTTCAAAGAGGCAAAAGAGAGAGATTCTCTTGGAAAGGTTAGTATCTTCTTCGGTCTTAATCTGTTGAAAGGTTTGAGGGAAATTGTGTTGAAATAATATCTTTTCTTAACTTCGCAGTGGGATGATCATCCAGCTATCATGGCTGTTGGTGTTGTTGAGGGAACCTCAGAAACTATTTTCCAAACGCTTCTTTCACTTGGACCCTCTAGGTCAGAGTAAGTATTATTACCACTCTCCAGATAAGCAAGCTGATAGAGCATAAGCAAGTGCAGGGTTATTTTTATTTATTTTTAAGTATCGTCTACGTATTTTAAAATTAACTTTTGAAACTTTGCAGATGGGATTTCTGTTTTTACCAAGGCAGTGTGGTCGAACATCTAGATGGTCACACTGATATAATTCACAAACAGTTATACAGCGATTGGTTACCTTGGTTAGCTACTCCTAACTTTTTCTGCCAGAGTTAGCGCCTTTGTGTGTCTTATTACTAACTTTGTGTAGTAATAGGGGAATGAAAAGACGAGATTTTTCGTTGCGGCGTTACTGGAGAAGGGAAGATGATGGAACATATGGTTTGTAACACATAATAAATATATATATATATACGTACAGTTTTGCTAGATGTTCGACTAACTAACTTTTTATCCTCCTTTGTTCATGCTCTCGCAGTTATTCTCTATCATTCTGTATTTCACAAAAAGTGTCCTCCTCAGAAAGGCTATGTCCGAGCGTGCCTTAAAAGTAATGTATGCCTAGTTATAAATAATAATAATAATATATTTGTTTCTGCTGAATTTCCTACATGTTCATTCTTGCAACTTACTCATCAGCACTGTGGTGTCAATTAATTTGTCATCTCAGCCTTTTAAAGGTTTCTGAATACACCTTGGTGTTTGCGGAAACTGACTTATATTGTTGCTCTTTATAAATTAGTTAGATTCTTTATTAAGAGAAGATACAAAGTTTTAAAAGTAAAGTTAAACTTCTCATATTCCACAACAGCCTGCTTTGTGAAATGTCTCTTAAAATAATGTATGTCATCGGTTTGGGGAAATACATGATTACCATAACTTTCCATTGTAACTATTGGTCTCTTCATGTTTTCAATTACAATTTTGGATTGAGAATCAAAGCAAGATGACACTTTTTCCTTTGTATCACAGGTGGCGGTTATGTGATTTCTCCCATAGACGATGGAAAACAATCAGTCGTGAAGCACATGCTTGCTGTTGATTGGAAGTCCTGGATATCTTATGTGAAGCCATCTCTAGCTAGATCTATTACCATGAAAATGCTTGGAAGACTTTCTGGTAGTTGCCAAATCTCTTAAAGGAAAACTCGCTTACTTTTATCACTTTTCTCTTATCATAACATTTTTATTGGTTGAATCAGCCCTAAGAGAGCTCTTTAGGGCAAGACATGGAAGCTTTCCTCCCAATCTGTCGTCAGGGGATTTGTCAAGAAGTGCAAGATTAACCCAGAACGAAGACGGTATGATTGGTGATTCTTCTCGAAGAGAAAACGGAATGTTTAAGGACAATGCAGTTGAAGAGAAAGACAAATTTCCCTCAGAACGCTCTAGCCTTGTGGACTTAGATGAATTTTTCGACGTTCCAGAACCATCAGATAATGACCATTTGGAAGACAGCTGGAACTCAGATTTTGATTTGGAAACATGTTGTCAGGTGGAAAGATCAGACATGACTTTAATTTGCGTGGAAACATAAAAATTCTAATTTCCCGTATCCGGATTGCAGGAATCCCGCCAGCCAAAACTAAACAGTGCTACGAGCTTAGTAAAAAAACTACACGATCTTGCAGGTGATCCTAAATTCATGGATAATATCTGCTGTATTAGTTGTGTCCTGTCATTTTGTTTTCTATTTCTTTAGTTCACCTGATTTTATTAATGGTTACAATATTTTCCATTGAGAAGTTCAAAAGAGGGGATATGTTGATCTACATGAGAGGGCGAGGGAAGAAACTAGCACACTTTGCTGCTATGGAACCACGCTTCCAGCTGATCCTACTTGTGCTTTGCCTTGTAGTTGGACAACAACCGACCCTTCTACTTTTCTCATTCGAGGAAAGACGTATCTTGATGACCAAAAGAAGGTAAAGATAACGCAAATAACTTTCGCTTTCTTAGATGACTTGATTATATCAATCGGTATAGTTTTACTCAATTCGTAAGTATTCTCTTCTGGTGGATCAGGTCAAGGCAAAGGGTACACTGATGCAAATGGTAGCTGCAGACTGGCTAAAATCTGACAAGCGGGAAGATGATTTAGGGTCCCGTCCAGGAGGCATAGTTCAGGTTCTAATTATTACCTTCTGGTCTGCTAGATATTCGTCCCCCTCTTAATTATAGTTAGAAGTCTTACATGTTTTTTAAATGCAGAAATATGCAGCAAAAGGTGGACCAGAGTTCTTTTTCATCGTGAATATACAGGTAAGAGACACTTATGCGACCACTTATTTTGTTTTCAGCCTTCCCCTTTGTCTTGAAAAGAATCAATTAGTTATTTGATAATAATAGGTTCCTGGATCAACAACGTACAGCCTTGTGCTTTATTACATGATGAGCACTCCCATTGAAGAGCATCCTTTGCTAGTTAGCTTTGTTAACGGTGATGACGCATATAGGAACTCAAGGTTCAAGCTCATTCCTTACATATCCAAGGTTGGCGTAAAAGATTACTACCTCTTCTTAGATCTTTTTTATTCTTTCTTTGTCCAGATTTTTTTTTATAGTTTGACATGGGTTTTGCGATATCAGGGCTCTTGGATAGTTAAGCAGAGTGTGGGAAAGAAAGCATGCCTTATTGGTCAAGCCCTGGAGATCAATTACTTCAGGGGAAATAACTATATTGAGGTAACAAACTAGGATGAATGTACGATCCTAATATGATATAGTATTTACCGCAACAGGAAGACTTTTCACGCTTAGGTCGAGCATTGATTGAAAACTTCTAAATTTTACACACCCCTTGTTGTTCTACAGCTGGGCGTTGATATTGGGTCATCAACTGTTGCAAGAGGAGTTGTGAGTCTTGTTCTTGGTTACCTCAACAAACTCGTGATTGAAATGGCATTCTTGGTACAGGTAAAACCAGTTTCCAATCTTCTTCCCTGGTTGAACTCTAGGCCATTTTCGGTGGGTGTACCCATTATTTAGTGATGCATTGGATTTGAGTTTGAGATTTCATGTTTGTACAGGCGAATACTGAAGAGGAGCTCCCGGAATATCTTCTTGGAACCTGTCGGTTTAACCATTTAGACGCTTCGAAAGCAGTTTCAATTATCCCATAGAGGACCAAGCAAAGACTAAAAGTTCAGATAAATCATTCTTTGAAATCTACTGAATGTCATAGACACAATTAGGCGTCTCTTATGCAAACTCGATTATTAAGATCATGGTGATTCCGCCAAAGTTCTTTGTATAGACTTCAGTTCTTTTATACATTATACATGATTTTTACTTTAGCACTGATATTCCAACTTTGAATCTATTTTTGGATTCCACTGTTGATTTAGCTCGTGTTAGACTGGTCTAAAACTGAAAGAGCGACAAACCGAAATTGCCACTCTTTGCTTCATAGCTCATTTACCTGACCACTCCAACAATGATCTCATTGTACTTCTTTGATTTAAATTGAGAATTGCAATCATAGTTTCTGACATTTCTAGAAACGAAAGACCTCCATATAAAAGTCAATAAAGGCACAAGCCCAACAATATATTTCTATTGCATTTTCCCCACTGCAGAAAAAAATGATTAAAGCTCTGACATATTGACAAAAGAGTATGGATTGAATTCAAAAGGGTAAAACTTGGAACTTAACTACAGATTATTCATTGTTCATTAGTTCCATGAAATTACAAATAAAAAAGAACAGAAAGGATTGTTTTCTAATAGATTAAAAACAGAAACTCAGAATGTCTGCAATAACCACTAGCTTAACTAGCCAATGCACATAAAGCCTAAGAAGACTGTACAAACAAGTCAAATTAAGAACCATAAGGGTTAAGAACCCCTAAATCTCTTTTTAAGCTAGGGTCACATGACAACAATTCATTCATGTCAGAAGAGCGCTACTTTCTAAAACTCAATGTCAGATTTCAGAAGAGTTTTCTTCTCAATCCAGAATCAATGTTCCTTGATATCGTAGTGAGCTTCATGGGAGCTCCAGGACAAGTATCAGGAACCATTTTCGACTCAAGACTCCGCGAAGTAGGTGGTGGTGTTTTGCAACCATCAAAACACCAAATCTCAGTAGCACTTTGACTCTGCAATGAGAAAATGATTCTCAAGAGATTCTGATACATTGACTCCATGATTTCTTCATCAGATACCAAAACACAATCTGAGATTGAATCAATAGATAGAGTGATGATTCCTCTGTCTTTCTGTGTGATTATTTCTTCTTCCGATAGCGAAGAATCAGAATCAACAGAAGGAACCGCATCGGGAACATTAGGGTTTGGAGTTTTAGGCTCTATCGAAGCTGTTTTCATCACTTCACATGGTACTTCTTGGTCCATTTGGAATTACGAGATCTACCCACAAACAATAACCAATGAAGAAACTATGGATTAGGGTTTTGTTGCAGAGAAAAAAAAAAAAAGGAAGAAGAAAGAGAGTAGAGTACCTGAGAGAGCGAGAGAGAGAGAGAGGCTGAGTGAGTAAAGGCTCTTCCTTTGGTTTGCGCCTTTTTTTAGGGATTTTTTTAATTTATATGATTGGAGATTAGAAGAGGAAATTAGGTGAATCTTAGCCGTTGGATGTTTCGTAGTGGGACACGCTTTTAATATTTTAAATCTGACGGCTCTCGTTTAACAGCCACTTTGCCTTTTTAAGTTTGGAACTTCAGGAGACTTTGGAGTTCTCGCCTCTGAACGATCATACAACTAGTTTATCCTGTCTTTATTTTTAAAAGGAAATTTCGGAAAATTTGTAAGGTTTTTCTGAAGGTATTAAGCTTTTACCTAAAAAATATAATTTAGAAGCTAACGAATTATTTTCATGTTTCTAAAATTGGAATTTATATTTTATGTAAATTAAACTTATCATGTTAACAAAATTATTTTCTTAACAGAAATTGAATCACACTATTTTGTTAGATTTTTAAATAATTGTGTGTGTTTTGTTTTTATCGTTTAGAGATATCAGATTTTTTTTTTTGTCAAATATTTGCTTTTTATTAAGCTTAAAAAAATTAGTACAATCAGTAAAAAGAAATACTTAAATATGAAAAATTATCAGCAACCGGTATCAAAATCATAAATACTTAAATATGAAAAATTATCTATACCGAAAAAGAGAAAAAAAAACAAACTTTCTTTTGATGGAAGGAATACTCGCTAGACAAAATATTATTTCCTATTTAGAAAAAATGTTTTATCTTTTTTTTGGAACTTAATCAGATAAAAACTTGTCAGATAAAAAAAAATCAATCCTGAATCAGAAAACTAAAGGTATTGAAACAGATGACTCAATCAAACAGAACTTGCAACATGGAGTTGTGGAGCAACGTTGTTTGAGTTTTGTTGGAGCTTGGTACTAGTGAGGTTTCTTCTATCTCACATCTTTCCTTGTTTCTCGATTTTTGATGGAGAAAATCGTCAATTTGCAACAATTTTACTACTAAGAAGAGTAGTCACAAATTATTAGTCGCAAAATTTATGGTCTCAAATCAGTTGTTTTTATGTGATTAATTTGTGATTATAAAATATATACTCGCAAAATAGAACTCATTTTCTGACTATATGAATTAGTCGCAAATAATAATGATGCAATTGCAAATTAGTGGCAAAACGTTTATCAAAAAAAAAAATAGCGGCAAAAATTTGAGAGTAGTTTACAACTATATTTTGTAGTAGCAAAAACATGTAGTGGCAAATACATGTAGTCGCAAATACATGTAATCATCGCAAAATTGTGTAGATATAAATATGCATAGCTGCATATTAGTGGCAAATATGTGTAGCTGCAAATCAGTGGCAAAAATTTGTAATGGTAAATTGGTTGCAAAATCGATGTTTTAAATTCTTTCAAATTTTTTATTATTATTTAATTAACAAAAAATTCTAAATTTCTTTTACAAATATATATATATATATATATATATATTGAAACATAAATTGTTCAAAAGAAAGAAAACACGGGAAACTTAGTTGTTCGAGTGATCCGATAGCATATAGTGGATTCACGTTCGTAGTAAGTAAAGTGCAAGAATTAAGGTACGCTAAGAAATGTGGGTCGTTGGTTTTCATCTCCAAACTGTGGATGGGTTACTCATGTTTTGCAATCACGCAACTAGCAATTTCCAACTGATTCTGCATGTTTTAAGTAGTAGTGTAGGAGGTCATGATCCCTTTTTTATTGGAACCACCATAGATCAGGTGAAGACTCCCAAATCCGTACTCGTAGCTTCAGTGGTCCGGTATAGTAGACTAAAACAATTAAAAAATCAATGTAATAATTAATATTTTCTCGTTTCAAACCATTATGACCTTATTTGACTATTAGAATTCCAAACCATTTAATATTTTATTTATTTAATTAGGGACAAATGAGATAATTTTGTATTAAAAATTAAATTGGAAAGCGAGAATGACAATCAAAGTGAAACAAAAAATTTAATCTAGAATGGTAAGTAATATAAAACGGAAGGAGTAAATTATTAGGAAAGTGAATAAACAATTAGAAAAAGTTGTTATGATTATATACTTGAAAGGAAAATCTTGTTCTGCTTGGTCAGACTAGACTCAAGAACTCGAGAAGTACCGTCAGACACCTCATATATTTTCATCTGAGATAACTCATGAACCATGTTCTTCTGATGAATCTCTACAATCTGCTTCGCCTTAACCACACATAGCATATCTTTTCAATTTTCAATATTTATAACATAGATATATAAATGCGATAAGTACATATAGAACTACTTACAAGATATTTACAAGTCATCACATGTAGAATTCCGAGAAGATGAAGCAATGATGTTCCTCACTTTCACAACATTCTTTTCCACTACTCAACCATAACCTCCCAAAGGGTGTCGAAAATCCATCCGGGGCATTCATCTTTTTTCTTGACCTAGCTCACCAAACCTTTTAATTGGTTGCTACAGATGCAGTCGAATTATGCATGCATGATGTCAATAATGATGGAATCTCAGTGATATAACTGCTACAAATTTAAAAACAATATGTGCTAGTAAATATAAAATAAGTATAAGAAATAAGAAAAATTCTTGCAAATGTGATGAAATAATTTTCTCGTTTTCTCTAGGGTAGTTGAGTTTAACTATCTCATAGACCATTAAACCTATCTTTCAATGTGTGGGGAAATGTTCCGAGTTACAACTCTGTTGGAGGTGGATCGGAAATCCTACTTCAGTCCACGGGAAACAATAGACAAAAAATCCTAAGTCTTGCACTCGGCAAGACCTTTGGAGTTTCACCTCGGACATCTGCTATCAACTCGGGAGAAATCCTTCTCGGAAACACGCTAAACAAGAAGGAAGTCGTACGACACGTCATCAAGCAAAGAAATGGAAATTTTCTTGTTCCAACTTGGAAACTTTTCAAAAAAATAGCAAAAATCTTTGGATAATGTCAAATCTAAATAGAATTGTAATTTTTCACGTTTACAATCTACTTTGTAACCGCCTCTATGATCTATAAATAGAAGAGCGGATCCTTTGAAAAAAAGATCGGCTTTTTGTCATTACACACTAAACAATACAATTGAACTCGACATTCTTTACTTTTGGCAATCTACTTATTCTTCATATTGATCAGAATCCTTGCCCATCTTCCCTCTATAATCTCAGAGCCGGATTTTATACCTTGTACTAAATCCTGCTCGAACATTTGGTGCCGTCTGTGGGAAAGACATTGAAGGACTTCTTTACACAGGAGAAAGAAGTGAAAGCCAGCAAGCAAGGATGGCTGAAAATGAAGTCACCATCAACTGGCCAGAAACGAGGGATCCTAACCTCCATGAACAAATAGATCCGACTCTCGGATCAACTTTGAACTTTGTTCAAACTCGGAAGTACAATCGAGAGGAATCTTGAGAAGTCACTGTACTCCCAGGGCCACCTGCAGGGCACCATCGCTCGAGACCATGGTGCGCAACTTGATAACGCAACACAAAGCAGCAGACCGAAGAAACACTAAAAGATTCGACATAGTCGGATCTAAGGTAAACAGAAGCGGCCTTCCCTTCGCACAAACCAATATGCCAATCGAGGAAATATTGGATAGTGTGCAAAAGAATCTATTTGGAAACATGTCGAGTCCACAGCCTACCAACATCTCGGGGTTAGGACAATCTGTGATGCAACACACCCCAGTGCAACAAGTACCAGAGACGTTGGATGCGGCAACCGTCTTTAGGATGATGGAAGACATGAGGTTGGAATTCCATCAAGTAACCAGCTCCGCACCAGATATTGGATGAATCTTGGCACAAGCTCGCAATTCTCTATTCTCGCCGAGATTGAAGAGAGTCTCGGTAAACCGAAGACCAAAACTACAATGTCCTTCGTATGATGAAACTACCGACCCGTTGGAGTTCATGAGTGCATTCAACGTCATGAAGGATGAAATGAGTTACCATCCTGATCAAGAGGATGCAACATACTGTCAACTCTTCGCCGAGAACTTAACCGTGGCGCATTGGTGTGGTTCACCAAGTTGCCAACAGGACCGATTGAGAGCTTCAATCAACTTGCCGAGCTGTTCATGAAGCAATACGCCTTATTTGTCAACCAAAACATTTCTTCAGCAGAACTATGATCTTTAAAGCAAGGCTTCGACGAGTCTTTAAAGTCGTATCTCGGGTGTTTCCGAAAAATCCTGACAAAGGTTGAAGTCAGCGACGACATGGTGATCGAGGCTCTAAGAACCAGGATGGTTAGCGACGAAGCCTTACAAAGAGATCTTTTCGTAAATCGGCTAACCACGATCTCAGATGCTCTTTGTAGAGTGGCAAGGCATGCATAGTATATTGAGGAGAAGCAGATCCTTGCAAAAACTCAAAAGGCTCAGTGAAATTCAGGAATGAAAGAATCTAAGGAGTACCATGAGCCAAGATAGCATAACTACAGACGAAAAGCAAACTCAGGTATGGCTTTTCAAGTTGGGGAAACCGACAATCTGGCCCGCAAGAAAACATTCAATAATACCTACAACTAGAACGAGTATTGTGCATTCCACAATAGAACAGGTCATTCGTCCTCAAAGTGCAGACAATTGCAAGAATTACTTACTAAGAAGTTCAAAAAAGGAGAGTTGACCGTCTTAGAAGAAGAGACTCAAAAGTTTAAAGCGCAAAAGTGGAAAGAAGCCGAATTGCGAGACGTACCTTACAAAGCGGCAAACAAGGAAAAAATCTAAATGACTAAGGCAAGAAGAGGAGACTACAAAGTTGGGGTCTCCGAGAGTTCATGTCAACATAATCATAAGAGGATTACAATTCTATGATGACTCGATAAGGTCAATAAAAAAGTACGAGTGAAAGGTTGTAGCTGCAATGAAACTCGAACCAACCGCTCAAAATGTGACAACGTTCCCATGGATAGTCAAGTATATGCCTAGAATCAACCCGAAAGTAACAAGTTACATATTGAACGTTGATCCAAAATACAAGTCGATTAAATAGAATCAGAGCAATTTAGGTCCCGGAAGGACGAAAGCCATGGTAGAGGAAGTCAAGAAACTAAACAATGCTGGATCCATTAATGAAGTACAATATCCAGAACGGTTATCTAATCCAGTCGTGGTGCCGAAGAAAAATGGAAAGTGGCGAGTCTGCGTAGATTTTACCGACTTGAATAAGGTTTGCCCAAAGGATAACTTCCCTTTACCCAATAGTGATCGAATTATCGAGGCAATAGTAGGAAACGAGCTTCTGTCATTTATTGACACGTTCTCGGGATATAATCATATCAAGATGCATCCCGACAACATGGAGAAAACTTCGTTTATAACAGAACGAGGAACATATTGCTACAAAGTCATGTCATTCGGTTTGAATAATGCAGGCGTAAGTTACAAACGTTTGGTAAACAGGATATTTGCCGACCAACTCGGTCAAATAATGGAAGTTTACATAGACGACATGTTGGTCAAGTCACAAAAAGCCAAAGCTCATGTAGATCACTTAGTGCGTTGCTTCAAAACTTTGAACGAGTACCAGTTGAAACTCAACCCGACAAAGTACACCTTTGGAGTAACCTCGGGAGAGTTTCTCGGTTACATAGTCACTCAAAGAGGGATTGATGCAAATACAAAACATATCAAGGCAATCCAAGAGTTGTATTCGCTGAAAAATAAATAAGAAGTCCAACGGTTAATTGGCAGAATTGCCACGTTGAATCGATTTATCTCTGTCAACAGACAAGTGTCTTCCGTTTTACCAACTAATACGAGGAAACAAAGAATTAAAGTGGTATGAAGAGTGTGAAAACGTTTTTTCCGAGTTAAAATAATATCTGTCAACTCCACCAATTTTGCCGAAGCCTGAAGATGGAGAACCGATTTACTTATATATCGTAGTCTCGGTATCGGTGGTAAGCAGCGTACTTGTTTCGGGAAGATCGAGGAACATAACATCCGATATTCTACAATATTATGTATCTCGACAGAGCAGAGTCTCGGTATCCGACTACAGAAAAGCTAGCTTTAGTAGTCGTAACCTCTGCAAGAAAGTTGAGACCATATTTTCAATCTCACACTATCATCGTGTTCACCAACCATCCGTTGCGAACAATACTGCACAGCCCAAACCAAACTGGAAGATTAACTAAATGGGCTATTGAGCTAAGTGAGTACAACATCGAGTTTAAAGGATGAACAAGTCCAAAATTGTAAGTTCTGGTTAACTTCCTAATCGAGCTATCTCCCGACATGGAACCTTTGGAATCAGACAAAGTTCTTCAAATTTGGAAACTTTTTGTTGATGGATCATCTTCTCAACACGGCTCCGGAGTTAGGATCCGACTATAAAGTCCAACCGGAGAAGTCTTAGAGCAATCATTCTGACTTGCCTTCCCAGCATCAAATAATGAAGCTAAGTACGAAGCATTGATCGCAGGGATCCGATTAGCCAAGGAAATCAGAGCAACTGAAGTTGAATGTTATTGTGATTCCCAGTTGGTAGTCAACCAAGTCAACGGAGGCTATGATAGAAAAAACGACCGAATGGAAGCATATCTGAAAGTCGTCAAAGAATTGACAAAGGGTTTGCAATTTAAAGTCAACAAGATTTCCCGAGCAGAGAATAATTTGGTTGATGCCTTAGTGGCTTTAGCATCCACAACCAACCCTATTCAAAGACGAGTTATACCAGTTGAAAGCATAGATCAACCGAGTATCATCTTACCAAAAGGGGACCTTGATCTCATCTCGGCAATTACCGACACGACGGATGAACTTGATACTGAAATGCCAGACTTCCCACAATTCAGAGAAAAGAAGATTGACTGGAGAGATGATATTCTTGCATACATCATAGATGGAGAAGCTATGGAAGATAGATGGACAGCGCGACGACTTAATGCTAAGTGTGCTTTCTATGCGCAAGTCGACGAAAAGTTGTATCGGTGCAGTGCAAATGGAACCTTACTCACTTATATCCATGGTGACAAGATAAGCAAGTCATACAAGAAATGCATGAAAGAGCCGACAGAAACTACAATAGCGGAAGATCACTTGTGCATAAGATCCGAACTCTCGAATAATTTTGGGCAACAATGGCACAAGATTGTGAGATAAATGTCAGTGACATGGACACATAATCCATGCTCCAATAGAAGAGTTGACCTTGTCAATCATGCCATATCCGTTTATGCGTTAAGCAATGGATATAGTCGGTCCTTTATCGGCGTCTTGGCAAAAATGTTTTATGTTTGTAATGATCGATTACTTCTCTAAATGGGTTGAAGTTGAAGCTTATTTTCACTTTAAGGATAAGGACATGGTCAAGTTCGTGTGGAAAAATATCATCTACCGATATGGACTACCTTACGAGATCCTTACCGACAACGGGTCTCAAATCATCTTGGCAAAGTTTATTAATTTTTGCTCTAGATGGAATATCCGAGTTAGTAAGTCTACTCTGTAGAATCCCCAAAGAAATGGGCAATCCAAGGCAACAAACAAGCAGATATTTGATGGAAATAAGAAAAGGCTTACGGACAAGAAAGGGAACTGGTCTGACAAGTTAGACGGAGTACTTGTCACATCAAACTACACCAAGACGTTCAACCGGATGCACCCCTTTCTCTTTATCTCACGGAATGAATGATCCCAGCAGAAGCAACGATTCCGACTCTACGCCGAGAACATTCCCCCGAGAATGAAAGTTCTAACAACAAAGCAATGGAAACGTACATTGACAACTTGGAAGAACAGCGAGATGATGCACTACTCCGAGTGCATAATTATCAGCAATAAGCTGCAAAGTACTACAACAAGAAAGTTCGAAGATGGGACTTTGTAGTTGGAGACTTAGTACTCCAAAAAATGTTTGAGAACATAGCTGAACTAAAGCGAGGAAACTTGGCGCCAACTGAAAAGGGCTTTACATCATCTGTAAAGTCGTGAAACCCGAAGTATACAAAATCACAACTATTAAAGGAGAAATGGTTCCACGAAGTTCGAACTCCATCAACTTAAAGTGATACTACCATTGAAGACACGCCAACTCAGTGTCTTAGATGCATTACTTGATGCATCTCTACTTACTTAATCATGTAATTAGAACTACGTTTCGGCTTGATCCATTCGGGGTACGTAGGTAACCTTCATCTGCAGCAAAAACTAAATAAAATTTTTCTAAGTCCCCATCTCAGACTCGGCAAAAAAAGAGAAGGGAATAAGGGTTCGATACCCCAACTCGCAAAAACAAAGAATAAAATTCTCGCCAAAAAGACAAAACATAGTTTCCTACAGAAAGTCGGGACTCGTTCTCGCAAAAGGAAAAACATAGTTTTGTACAGATTAGCCGAGATTAAATTCTCACCCAAAGACGAAATATAGTTTCGTACAGAAAGTCGGGACTCGTTCTTGCAAAAGACAAAACATAGTTTTATATAGAATAGCCAAGACTAAATTCTCACCCAAATGACAAAACATAGTTTTGTACAGAAAATCGGGACTCGTTCTCGCAAAAGACAAAGCATAGTTTTGTACAGATTAGCCAAGATTAAATTCTCACCCAAAAGACAAAATATAATTTCGTACAGAAAGTCAAGACTCATTCTTGCTAAAGACGAAACAAAGTTTCATACAGAATTACCGAGATTACACTCTCTCTGACACAAACAAGCAAGAGTTTTGTACGCAAAAAACGAGGTCTTATTCTCATAAGTTACTCCGAGATCATACTCTCTAAACGAACTTAAGCCATGACTTAAAATCTCAGCTTTAAGGGCCAAAAACATTGGGTTTTTGCCCTCCTATTTTAAATGAGATTTGATTTCAGACTTAGCTTTTATGCTCATTCAAGAGAAAGTTCTTGAAATGTTTACATTCCACAACTGAGTTGTTAACTCAACTTTAATTCAGAAATAAATTTTTCATTTCATATTCTTCGACTTTGAAGTCGGAACATAAAATTCGAGTTACAAAAATGAAAATAACGACTAATTCTATTTTGCAGAAAAATATTTACAAAAGAGAAGAAAAACTAAGTAGAAGTACAAGTCGGTTCCAAAAAGCCGAAACTGGAAAAACTGAAGCAAGAATTAATGTGCTTCTGTGAATCCAATCTCACCACCGGCATTGGAAGCCTCGCCCGTCTCAAAAACCAAGATGACCAAGTCTTCAGGAAGAAACACCGTCAGGTTCTCCCTGTTGACAATCTCCTTGAACTTAGCCAACTCAGAGTTCATGTGATCCGAGACCTCCGAAGGAATGTTGATCCCTCGACGCGAGATCAAACAGAGAACATTATCAAAACTGACATATTGAGCATAGGTCAGCCGGGCCTCCAAGTTGGCATCAAGATCTTTAAACTGAGCAACAATCCTCTCGAAGCGCCCGGTTAGTTGGTCATGAAGACTTTGAAAAGTCTTCTGTTTCTCTGAGATCAGGGTCTGGTGAAGTCAGAGGTCAAAATTCTCCTTTATGGAGTCCAACTCGGTTTGGAGGCCTTGCACATTGTCATTCGTCTTCTCGGTGGCACTGAAAGCGTTATTCCGGTCGGTTTCAACACAGTTCAGCGACTCAGTGGGAGCCGCATTTGCTCAGCCAGTTTAAGGACGTTCTCCTGTTCCAGCTTCAACCCGTTTTTAACACGATCAAGTTCTTATTCTAAAGCGGTGAGCCTAGATCTGGCTTCTACCGCCTCAAGATTGGATTGGCCAGCCCGGCCAACAAGGTTAGTAGTTCTCTAAGCACTGCCACTCGACTTTGCTGGAGATCTCTCTCGATCCAGCATGATGTCGTTCAAAAATGTGATGAACTAAAAGAAGAAAATGAAAAGTTAGAAAAGAAACAAAGACAAAACAAAGTCGAAACTTTGAACTCGAAAAAAAGGAAATCATACCTGAAAGAGCAAGAAAGCCACTTCTTCATACTCAATCCTTGTTTTGCATTTGATCGGGAGGAGGAAGAAGTTCCAAAGAGGTTCTGATCTGACGCATCAGATCAGCGCACGCAATCGAAGATGACAAAATCGACGACGTGCTAGTGTTGTTTTGAGCAAAACAAAAGTTGGTGGGACTTCTCCTTCTCCTTCTTGGAGCTTCAGCAGGAGAGTCACTTGGAGCGTTTGCTGATGACCCAATCCGAAGGGCATTAGTCCTTGGCCCTTTTGGGGGTCAAGAACCATTATGACCCGTGTTTGGTTCCGCAGAAACCACAGGAATGTCCTGAGTTGGGACAGAGAGGGACCTTCTGGCCCTAGAACTTCCTCCTAAAGGGCGAACGTTCGCCCCGTCAAGAGCAGCATTCAAACCGTCCTCGACATTCGGAAGACGGAAATCATCAAGACCCATCTTTTTATTGAAAAGAAAAAGAAGAAATTTCTTAAGGTTGAAGTCGGAAGAAGACAAGTACAGAAATCAAAGTGATTTTTAGCAAATGTAAGTGAAGAGTAAAAGGTAAAAGGACACGGTATTTATAGAAAATTATCGGAAGCCGAATTGACCAAAAACAGTAATTACCATAAACCGCCAAAGTAACCCAATCACATACTAACATATGGATCGAAGATTCTAGAAGCACGTAAACTTTCCGACTCGGAAATTCAGCTATAATATTCCGAGTCTAGGGGAGACAATTGTTGGAGGTGGATCTGAGATCCTACTTCGGTCCACGGGAAATAATGGACAAGAAATCCTAATTTTTGCACTTGGCAAGACCTTTGGAGTTTCACCTCGGACATCTGCTCTCAACTCGGAAGAATTCTTTCTCAGAAACGTTCTAAACAAGAAGGAAGTCAGACGACATGTCATCAAGCAAAGAAATGGAAATTTTCCTGTTCCGACTTGGAAAATTTTTGAAATAACAAAGATCTTTGGATAATGTCAAATGTAAACAGAGTTGTAATCTATCTTGTTTACAATCTACTTTGTAACCGCCTCTATGATCTATAAATAGAGAAGTAGATCCTTTGAAAAAAAGATCGGCTTTTTGTCGTTACACACTAAACAATACAATTGAACTCGACATTCTTTACTTTTGGCAATCTACTTCTTTTTCATATTGATCAGAATCCTTGCCCATCTTCTCTCTATAATCTCAGAGCCGGATTTTATACCTTGTGCTCAGACAAACTCCATCAACCTGATTGGACCTATAAATGTTAAATAAAATGTATAAATTTCAAATATTCAAAAAGTCAGTAAATTTAATTTTTTTTTTTTTAATATAACAAAGTTCGTTAATAAATATTATAAATTCATTAGATTGATAATAAATCATGTAAGTTTGTTAAAAAAATCTAACTTCCATCAGATCATACAAATTCATGTAAATTTATAGAATTGAATTTTATAAATTTCATAAATCCTCATTTTGTATGGTTTCATTCGCAGAATTAGGAGCTTCATTTGCAAAAGGAGGTTTAAACATGGAGAGAGCAAAAACACATGCTGGTGATGGCATTTGGGCATGGAAGCTGAGGCTCATGATGTCACCATCGGCAAACTTTCTAATGACGCTCCTTATTGGTATCGGTTTTGTCTCTTCCATGCAGTCTTAGGCATATTACATGCAACCTAAATACCCCAAAATTTTGGCTATGGCCGGGTTCGGGTAAAGGCAAAAGTGACTATGAAAATATTGAGACTAATCTGGGACGACACTAAATTACATGTTGTAAAGTGGTTATAAATTTTTGGGGTCAACATTCTATTTTTCCCTTTGAAATTCCATATAGCATTTTGCCCAAATAAATGATATATTTGTTTATAGGCTTACAATTTCATTAATACTTTGCATCATTTAACATCCTTTAGCATTCACTCATCCTCATTTTAGTTTAATGTTTTGTATTTTAGAGTCTTAGATCGAGTTGCATATTCTATCATTTTTAAGTCATTATAAGTGAATTAGAGTCTTGTGTGGAGATTTGGTGATTTGAAAATGGTGTCGCAAGCAAAGAAATTGAGTTTTTGGACAAAGAATACACCTAATAAAGCTCAAAGACGCTCTGCATGATGTTATTGACCTCTAGGTCGATGAAATTGATTGTTAAAATATGAGCTTCCAGCTCAAAACCAAATGGCAATGAGTGGATTGGTCCCTAGATTATATATTAGGTTAGAGTGACCCTAACTTATGATGTGAAATATTGTCAACATCTAACACGCCCCTTCGAGATGATAGGTGGTATAACCAAACATCTTGAAACCACAACAATCTTTAGTAGTGTGTTTGTTGGGCTAGATCGTGGACTATTATACCATGTAATTTATGGGCTTCCAACTTAAAACCGATTGGCAATGAGTAGATTGGCCCTTAGATCATTTATATTAGGTTAGAATGACCCCAAGCTCCGATGTGGGATATTGTTACCATCTAACATGGATCAACATAATGAACAAAATACACGTGAAGCCTTCTGGACGTGCACATCGACCTCCGGGCGGATAAGAGAAGTCGATGGAACAAGGCAGAGAAGAGATGTAGCTCGTGGAAGCTCACATCAACCTCTATGTCGATGGGAGGGGTCGATGCCATAACCAAGACACAACATGACCCTTCTGGTCATTCACATCGGCCTTCAGGTTGATGCCAAAATCAAGACACGACAAGGTCCTTGTAGTCATTCACATCAGCCTCCAAGTAGATGTGAGAGGTCAATGCCACCAACATTTACTTGTTTTTAGCTAGATTAAACCCTGTTTTTCACGAGTTGACCCGATTTCATTTCTAAAATTTTAAAACCTAATGTTTAGCCATTTAGGAAGATTTAGAGAGTAAAATACTAAGTTTGGAGAAAACTTTTGTAGTTCTTGATATTTCTAAATCAATCGAGTGATTCATCTCCTTCTCTTCTCTATCTCTTGCCATTATGTTTTCCTTTCTTTGCGTATATTTTGGTTCATTTATTGCTATATGTGAGTATCTCAGAAAATTAGTTAGGGGCTTGGTAGATTTAAGGGCTTGATGATTGATTGATGATACTTAGGTTATTAGATATTTGATTTTTCTTCATTTAAGTTGTTCTTAATTCTAGATTTTTTTTTGATCATTTAAGTTTATATATTATAACTGTAAGAAATTAAACATGAAGATATTGATTAATTAACATATATATATATGTATATATATATTAATTATAGGTATATATATATATATATATGTGTGTTTTTTTGTCGACCTGACTCTTTTATAACTGGATCGACAAGATCCGATCCATAACCAAAACCGACATTCTAAAATCTCTTTTTCATTCCCCTTGTATTGGGGAAAAATCGAATTGACTGAAGATTTATAAAATGACCACTACCACTGGGTCACATGTTCTCGGAAAATATATATATCAAAAGGTGTATATGATATTGCAATATGCACATTTTTTTGTAAGAATTGAGAAAAGATGAATGGAACTAATTGCTTCACTAATACATGGTAATTATGATTTTTCATGCCTGAAAATTTTCTTCCATCTATATATGCACACATCGTTAAATCTGTCGCGTAGTCATTAAAAAAAATATTATGTTTAACACATGTTAATAATATTTTTCTGTCATCATATTCAATCTGAATATATGATCAAAATTTCTACCACAAGTATCAACATGCAACTCCTTCCTTTTATAAAATCTTGCTAAACTCGATCGTTGCCTTAACTATATCTTTTGAATTGTCCTACTATATGTAGTCACAAAAATATGGATAAATCATGTAAATATGTTATAATAGTATTTTACCACTAAAAATGACTAAGTTACGATTAAAAACATAGTTGCAAAGTAGTTGTAGGTTTGCCACTTGAGTATAGTCGCAAATTACTTACAAATTTGTAACTATATTGCGACTACAACACACAGTCTTAACGTAATCGGAAATTTACAACTATTTTACAACAATTTATTGTAGTCGAAATCGATTGTTTTCTTGTACTTAATTCGGTAATTCCTAAAAAGTAAAAAGCAAAAGATAATTGTCTTTCGGTTTAACATCAATTCTTCATTGAAGTTATATATTCGTGGCATCAAGACTAAAATGAGATAATTTAGTTATTAAAGTTGTGATGTACAAGTTCTATTGTTGCAATGCAGACAGCTAGGATGTAAAGTTCACCATTTTTATTTTTACAATATGCAGTTAAAGAGATCACAAAGTGAAGATGATCCCACAATACAAGTTATTTTTGTCATCAATATCTTCTATTATTTGTTTGGTATTTTTCTCAGTATCAAACCAGGTCTGTTTCTTGACATATACAAAAAGTGCTTTTGCACAGGACCATCTCATTTTAAATCCAAATATAATAAAATTTATGGCCCATAAATTTGTTACAGAATCCTTTTATTGCTAAATATAGGGTTCTCTTTTCATTATAGCACAAGGCACTCTATACAAGAGAGTCGGGCCTGTATCGAACATATGAAATATTGCAGAGGTGGAATTAATCACCTGACCAACAACACTTCACTTTTTATACTAGAAAAAAAAAAGAAAAACAAAACAGTAACTAAATTGGTACGTTTTCGAAAAAATTTCCTGCATCATACATGAATGCACAAAATATAGAAGCCAGCTTGAATAGGTATGGATATATTGGTAGTGAAATAATCATAATCCTAGGAAAATAATAAAACTTTATCTAGAAACTAAATAGAACCCATCATGTGGAAGCAAAGGCAGGAGGAGAGTGGAGACCCACTTACCCATGAGAAAACTCCATTACTCACTGAATAAATTTTGGTACTCCTATCCTAATCGTCGGTGATCTCTCCAATTACATCTTCAAATTGACCAATATGAAAATATTTAACAAGGAGAAATGAATAATATTTAATAAGTTACAAACTAATATGAGTTTAGAGTTAATTACAATAATGAGAAGAAAACAATAATTGAAATCAGATCGGATCTACGAGCTTGCTATATCCAAGCTTAAGGCATGTCATCTGATTTGACATGTGGACCGTTCATGTGCTTGATATTTTGTTTCTCTCCTAACTACTCGACACAATCATATTCTATACATTTAATATTTGACACTATTACATTTATCATCTTTATATTTGGTTCATTTTTTCTTTTCTTTTTTCTTTGTAGCATGTTGTTGTTAATTTGTTTTTATATTATGATCCGATCGTATTCAGGTCACTAGATATAGCAAATGATATAAAATGTTATTAAAAAAACATAAAACTAAGTCTAAAAGGTGACGATTTTTCTCTCGAAAACGCTTCTGATCAAATCTTGTTTTTTCGATTTGCCTCTTCGATGGCTGATCCGCCTGACCCACCGCCTCAACCTCCACCCCCACCTGACCTTCTTTTCCTCTATCCCCCTCCTGAACCATCTCGTTCCGTCTCTCCACCCATCTGTACCCCCAATCCAAACCCCAATGTCGAATCTTCGATCCCGTTTGTATTTGCCTCTTTAACGACAGATCCGTCAAAACCCCTCCAAACTGAGACTCCTGCTCTTGGTATGGTAAACTCTATTGTGCATGCATCTCTTCTTCTTCCTAACGAGTCGACAGAAAAAAAGGCAAACAGTAACTGTGACAACACTACACCTTCGAGTGAAGCTCCAGATGGAGCAAAATTTAATTGGGCAAAGAGGTTGCCTAATCTAATAGATTTGTTAAAATCACTACCCCTGTTTCCATTTCGGACAAGGGTCCTCCAAGAATCAAGGTCCCTAATGCGGTCTTTGAGAGAGGAGCTAAGCTTCATTATGATTTCATAGTTGAGATTTTCTACGGGAAGGCTCCCTCATATGGCAAGATTTGGGTTGTACTAAACTACTTATGGGGAAAGGATAAGAAAGTGACTATACACACCATCTCAAGTGACTATACACACCATCTCAAGTTTCTGTTTCACATTCCCTTTGCCTCTTTACATCGGAAGGTCTTTCAACATGAGTTGTGGAGAGTCGGAAATTCTCCTTTCTTTGTTACTGAATGGAAGGCCTCTTACAGCTTGGATCATCCATCTCTTCAGAGAGCTCCAATTTGGGCAAAACTTACCTGCATCCCCTTTGATTTTGTCACCACAGAAGGAGTAAGCTTTCTATCTCACCATTAGGTGAAATTGTTGACGCCAAGCCTTTCACGAGTATAAACTCTGCTGAGATAAAAGTTGTGGCAGACATCACAAAACCTTTGCCAAGTTCTTTCAAAGTTGAACGTGATGATGGCCAAGTTATTATTATTGAAGTGTCTTATCTTTGGTTACCGCCGTTATGCTCGTTCTGTAAAAGTATTGGTCATGCTGCAAATCTTTGTCCGACTGCTCCTCCTTATGTTGCTCAAGCATCAAAGAAGAAATTAAGCCATCCTTCTCAGGTTTCCCCAGACAAAGTTAATACTTTTGTTCCCATCGCCAAAGGGAACCTTTCTTCTCCAGTGGAAGCAAATGCACAATCAACGGTCCCTGAAACTGATATTGGCTCTACCATAAAGGTCCCACCACCTTCTGCTACTGCTACAGAGGTCTCTCTTGCCTCTGCTACCACCACAGAGATTGTTTTGGCTCCTGTTGAGGACTCGAAAATGCAAATATCCCCGCCAAAGGCTCTTGATGTAGCTGCAACGGTTGTCATTATCCCTGCTGCTACAAATCCTGCAAAAGGAAAAGATAAGTCTATTTCACCTCCTATTGATCAGTCAATCTTTTCCCCGAACAGATTTACAGTTCTGATTGATGCTCCTCTATTTCATGGGTCTTCGCCGCAGTATGAATCCTCTTCTTCATCAAAACCTAAGAAAACAAAAGAAAGAAAATGGCTCGTTCTCCCCCGACAAGCGTGATGTTCTCCCTCTGGTAAAGGGTGGTATGACACCTCTAGCAATAGAGGCTCCCAACCAAAACTAATATTATTATGTCAGATATATTTTTTTGGAATGTGCGGGGAATAAATGAATATGATAAGCTACGTCTGCTTGCAATTTGGCTGAGAGCTCGTCCACTACCTTTTGGAGCTCTTCTAGAGACGCACATTATGGAATCAAACAAGAACCGTATTTTGTCTTTTTTGGGACCGGATTGGTCACTTTTATCTAATTACCAGTATTCGCATTTGGGGAAAGTTTGGATTATCTACAAGAATTCATTATCAGTGACTCATCTTTACTTAGACAAATAATCAATTACTTGCAAACTCTGGAAGTGGGAGTTTCTTTCTTCTTTACTGCAGTGTACGCCTCTACTGAGGTTGAGGAACGCTGCCAACTTTGGACATCATTAAGAGATAATTCTATCTCTTTCAACCTTGTTTCACAGCCATGGTTAGTTTGCGATGATTTTAACGAGATCCTCTCACCGGACGAAACATCTAATCTGAGTATCATCTCTTCCACCTCTAGTATGAGAAGCTTTGCCGACTGTTTGAGTGATTTATCTTTAGTCGACATGCCGAGTCAGGGACCGCAGTTTACTTGGTCTAACCATCAGCCACTAACACATGTTGCTAAAAAGCTTGATCGATGTCTCCTAAATGACAATTGGATTTCTGCTTATTTATCATCTCATTCATCTTTCGAGCCTCCAAAGTTCTCTGATCATTGTCCGGGCATCATAAAACTATCTTTTGTCCTACTATCTTCTGGGACAAGGCCGCTTAAATTTTTCACCATTTTTCTCTCTCATCCTTCATTTCAGCCGTTGATACAGCATTTGTGGAGTTCCTCTGGAAATGGGGTTGATGACCTTAGAGATCTTTGTTTTAGACTAAAGGCTATCAAAAGACCTCTCAAGACTCTGATGAAAGAAAATTTCAGTGATATAGAAGGAAGTGTTATGGAAGCAAGCAGGGCACTGAAGTTAAAGCAGTTGAACTATTTAAATGATCCCTCCGATCATAATTTCCAGCAAGAGAAGGAAGCTAGAAATCTCTGGATCTCTTTATGTTTAGTAGAGGAAAGTTTTTTTTTGTCAAAAATCTCGAATTAAGTGGTTACAGGAGGGAGACCTAAATACTACGTTCTTTCATCGCATCTCCCAGATTAGAAATGCTTCAAATGCGATAAAGTTTTTAATCAAATCTGATGGCTCTAGGACTGCATCTTTGGATGAGGTACACAGCCTCGTGGTTCAACACTTTTCAGGATCTTTATGCACTATAAAAGGACTTTTTCTGCCTTTTTTACTGACTTATCTAGCTCAGTTACAAATGGGGGAGAGTTCTCCTCTCCAACAGACGATGTTATGTTTACTATTTCATTCTGACAAGATTAAAACATCGATTTGGGGAATGCCTAGAAGTAAAACTCCAGGACCTGATGGGCTACCTGTCGAGTTTTTTAGAGCAGTTTGGGACCTGCTTGGGTCTGATGTTGTCTCAGCTGTGCAACAATTCTTTTCATCCAACTTCATGCCATCTTCTCTTAATGCTACAAATATTGTTCTTATTCCAAAGCGCCTTGGGGCGAATGAGTTAAAGGACTTTAGGCCAATGTCCTGTTGTAATACAGTATACAAGCTCATTTCGCGTCTCCTAGTGGACAGGTTAAAGAAGATTTTGCCTTCTATTATTGTGCCTAACCAAACTGCATTTGTAAAGGATCGTTTGCTGCTTGAGAATGTTCTATTATCATCAGAGGTCTTGAATGGTTACCATAAGGAAAGCCTCAAATCGCGTCTGACTCTAAAGGTCGATATTTCGAAAGCTTTTGACTCTATGCGGTGGGATTTTGTGTTGGCTACTTTCGAAGTATATAAAGTACCAGATCAATTTATAAGTTGGATTTGAGCTTGCATTACCACACCACACTACTCTATCAGCATCAATGGAGTCACGTCTGGTTACTTCAAAGGTTCCACGGGGCTTCGACAAGGAGACCCTTTATCTCCGATTTTGTTTGTCCTTGCCATGAATGTTTTGAGCTTAATGTTAAACAGGGCTGTGCGGGACAATATATTTCAGTATCATCCTGGTTATGAGGGACTCCAATTAACGCACTTATCTTTTGCCGACGACCTCCTTATATTCGCAGAAGGAACATAATCATCTCTCGTAGGAGTATTTACAGTTTTGTCTCACTTTGAGAGAATGTCTGGCATGGGCGTGAATATCTCAAAGACGTCCATGTTATGCTCTGGTATCTCGAATTCAGTCCTACAAAGAATTCACAGCAAGTTTTCTTTCTCTCTCACATCCCTTCTGGTAAGATACTTAGACTTACCTTTGCGTTCGAAAAGACTATCAATCAAGGACTGTGACCCTTTGATTTCTCAGATTAGACGCAAGATGAATGGGTGGCTCCATAAACATCTAAGTCTAGCTGGGAGACTCTGCTTTCTAACCACTGTGATCTCTGGTATCATAGGGTTTTGGACCAATGCATTTTTCCTACCAAAGAGGGTTATAAAGCATGTTAACAACCTCTGTAGCTCCTTCCTTTGGCACGGATTTTTGGACAAATCAGGAGAACACAAAGTTGCATGGGATAAGGTATGTCTTCCCAAGTATAAGGGGGCCTTAGCATTCGAACTATAACATCTTGGATGGATACTTGCTGTTTAAAGCTATTGTGGATGTTATTCTTCCATGAAGGGTATATTTGGGTTGCTTGGGTAACAAAAATAAGTACTTGCAGAGACAATCCTTTTGGGCTATCAAGGAAAAGAATCAGTCTGTTTCATGGTTGTTTAGATAAGTCCTAAAACTTTGAGTTGAAGCACTCAAGTTTTTCAAGGTGGAGATAAAAAATGGAGAGTCTACTTTCTTCTGGTGGGATCCGTGGACCCCATTTGGGCAGCTTATAAATTTTTTGTATATTGATAGTCCTCCTCTTTATGGATTCTAGAGGATGCACTTGTCAGTGACGTGTTTTTAAATCAGGGGTGGAGTCTCCCGCCTGCCAAATCTGATAATCAACTAGCTTTTAATACTTTTGTTACAACCATCTCCTACTTGGCAGTTCCAGACCAGGTAATTTGGAGTATTGAGGATAAAAGTTACTCTTACTTTAGCTCCAATGCAATTTGGAGAGCTACACGAGAACAGAAACCAGAGGTGTCTTGGCATAGACTAGTATGGCACAAGGCTAAGATTCCAAAGCATGCTACCACTGCGTGGCTTTTTATTCTCAACCGAAATCCAACTTTGGACAGATTGATCTCTTGGGGACTGGACTATGAGCCAACTTGTCTCCTTTGTGGGATGGAGGATGAATCAAGAGACCACATTTTCTTTGAATGTGTGTATTCGGTGGAGGTTTGGAGAAGATTACTTTGTAGCTATCGATCTCCAACTATCCTACCAACTGGAATGAGATCATTCAATGGCTACCGAATGTTAATGTTTCAAGCTCGCTTTCTCTTGCTATTTTGCAATGTTGGCAAGCGTGTATTTCAGAAATCTGGAATGAACGTAACAGACGATTTCATGATGGGCTCACAAGGCCTATTCATGTGCTTGTCAAGATTATAGTATGCTTGTTGAGGAACAAGGCTCTTGCTATGGAAAAATCAGGTGTTACTCTTGGAGAATCGCTTATTGCCATCTGGGCTTCTAACTAATCCAAGTCTCTTTCTCCGTGTTAGTGTTTTATTGAGTCTAATCTCTTTCTTTCCCCCTATGCTTCTGGTTCTTGTTCTCTTCTGATTCCTGTAACAAACCCTTTTATATTATTGAAACCCTTTTAACAAAACAAAAAAAAACTAAGTCTAACAACCAAACTGAAAATATTGAATTGTTAATCCAACCTTAGACCTTAGATCAAACATATTCCAAATACACTGTTTGATTTTGTCACACTTCCTCTAAACTTTGAATCAAATATTCAAATCCAGAATCAATCCAAGGAAAACGAACTATATTTACTCTAATGAAATTTCCAAAAAAAAAAAACTTGCTATCAATTTCATGTTTAATCTTTGTCTCATTTACTGTTCATGATTTTGATCATTGCTGTTGGTCAAAATTTACTAATTTCATATTCAAAAGTCACTTGGTTACGATAGTTCATATTTAAATTGGTTAAAATAGTAGTTGGTATTTAATATGGTAAATTCGTGAAAATTCAGAATATTTTTTAACTAAATAGTAATGGTAGAGTAACAATGTTTTAACATACCATTAATGTTCGTTAAAGTTGATGATTTGCTCAACACAAATTGGTGTATTGTTTGGTAATTCTGTGTTAGTTGGGTATTTATTTGGTTCTTTTCTCCAAAAAAAAAAAAAATACTATGACCATTTAATGATATAACTTTCTAACTCTAATGAATTATATTAACTATATTAACGAACAATACCAGTAAACGAACTATATTAACTCTAATGAAATTTCCAAAAAAAACTGGCTACAAATTTCATGGTTAATTTTTGTCGCATTACTGATAATTTTGATAATTGATGTTGATCAAAATTTACTAAATTCATATTTAAACATCACTTGGTTACAATAGTTCATATAATTTAAATTGGCTAGGTATTTAATATGGTAAATTTGTGAAACTTTAGTATATTTTTAACTAAATAGTAACGGTAGAGTAACAATGTTTTAACATACCGTTATTGTTCATTAAAGTTGATGGCTTGTTCAATCCAAGTTAATGAATTGTTTTGTAATTATGTGTCAGTTGGGTATTTATTTTGGCTGTTTTCCCAACAAAAAATAATTTTTTTTTTTTCAATATTGGAACACAACTGGCCAGTCTATTTGCCAAGTTCCGACATAATGTAGACAATAAGACTTGATTTCTGGATGTGCAAATGCGTCTGCCTTTAGTATACTTACAAAAAATAATTCTAAAACCATTTAATGATATAAGTTTCTAATTTCTTTCGAACTGACTTTCTTTTAACTCTAATGAACTATATTAACGAACAATAACGGATAACGAACTATATTAACTCTAATGAAATCTCCAAAAGAAAACTTGCTATAGATTTCATGTTTAATTTTTGTTGCATTTACTATTCATAATTTTGATAATTGATGTTGGTCAACTAATTTCATATTTAAAAGTCACTTGGTTACGATAGTTTATATTTAAATTGGCTAAAATTGTAGTTGGTATTTAATTTGGTAAGTTCGTGAAAATTCAGTATATTATTAATTAACTAAATAGTAACGGAAGAGTAACGATATTTTAACATACCATTATTGTTCGTTATAGTTGATGATTTAGTTAACGCAAGTTGATGTATTATTTGGTAATTTCGTGTAAGTTGGGTATTTATTTACCTGTTTTCCCCAACAAAAAATAAAACTAAAACCATTGAGTGTATAAGTTTCTAAAATGTCTTTAGAACTGACTTTCTTTTGTCTTTCATCTCTAATTTTTATTCTTATATCAAATATTCTTTTTTCTTGTTAATGAGTTCACATTCTAAAATTTACATCTCTTATATCCCTTTTAATCTATTATATAGTAGAGAAGGATCAAAATCATTGATATCAAGTCATTACGTAAATTATTCTAACCATTAAATTGAATATAACTCCACTATATCAAATATATAATATTCTGTTTTTTAAATACATAAAATAATTGTGCTGAGTTTTACACTTAGTAATTAATTCTAAAATTATCATGATATGGTCTTTAACTTCATCATTAAGATTTTTTTTTTAATCTTTAATTTCACTCTCATGGTCGAATAGGCTATTGAAACTATTAAATCATTAGTCAAAAGTCAAAACCTTAAATTTAAGAAAGTCATCTTCACAATTGAATTCATTTAAATTTTTGATATATTGCCTTAGAAGAAATTTATTATTTGAAAAGAAATTTGTTAAGCATTCATAGTCAATGACATAAGTCACAAAACTACAAAGTTAATAGCATCCCTAACTCGTATTTCTTTAATTTAACACATTAAAATTTTAAATTACATTTGTTTTATAATATAAGATGTTTTGGTTAAAACATAATACAGAATACTAATGCTCAAAAATATCAAATGTATCGAAATTTTAGATAAATATAAGTAAAACATATTATAAAAATTTTAAATAAAATCTCTTCAACATCTTATATACTGAGAAATCTAATGAAATCTAAGATAAAATTCTCTCTAAAAATATTAACTACTAATTCCTCAAGAATTAATATCTTAAAATTTTATGTAAAGATTATATGATTTCTTTTCTAGATTTAAAATCTAATATTGCGTTTGAATAGGAATCCTTCGATTAATCTTAATCCCCAAATTCCTGCAAGTATTTAAAAGTGAAAGAAGTTTTTCCTTTCATAAAATAAAAATGATTTACAAATTTCTTTAAAGTGAAGAAATCTTGAGTTTTCTTATAATAAAAAAAAAAGAAAATAAAAAAGTGATTGGTAAAGATGACACACTGAAAAATCCCATGTACATTACCGCATATTAACTCTTTCTCTCCTTCTCTTTTATCTCTCTCTTTTTCAGTTCTGTAATCCCTAAATCCCCAATTTCGGACAATTAGATTCTCTCTCTCTCTCTCTCTCTCTCTCTCTCGTTCGCTCTGGGGAATGCCTTCTGTTTAGTCACAGCTGTATCTGAAGGTTCGTGCGTCTCTGTCTCACTCCCTTTCTCGTACATTCTTCTTATAATGGAGGCTTCTCATTTTTGTGTTTTTTGTTTTTGGTTTGATTCTTCTTATCTTAGGGCTTTGTTTGTGTGTCCTAAAATGTAAGGGAGACTCTTCTTGTCCTTTGATTCACTTATGCCCTAAAATGGGTTTGAATTCAATTATGTAACGAGTTACAAAAGTGAAGAAATTTTCCATCTTTTTTTTTTTTTTGGGTCTAAAACTCATAACAGAAAAATTGAAAGTCATATTTCCCTCCAGAGTGAAGTATCTATAAAGCTTTTGCCATTTGCTTCACTTTGGAGTCAGAGTGAAGCTAATAGAGAATATATAGAATATATTGAGAATATTTTGAAAAGATCTTAGGTTGATGTCGAATTTCACATTATAAGCTGACGTTTCAAATTACTTGGCTTATGCTGTTTTCTGAACTTGTTCTCCTATGTTTGTTTTTGGACAGTGAGTGACAAATGAATAACGGTTCTTGGTTACCTGAAGAAGACTTCAAAGGTCTATCGGATAATTTCTTTGATGATCTCATCGATCATATTGATTTTCCCCTTGAAGACATCGAAACCGTTGATGATGAAGGAGATTGGGATGCGGCTGGGTTTCAAGACCTTGTACCTCCACCATTGGATGTCTTAACCAGTTTTCCCTCTGAATTCACTTGCAAGGGACGACGTCTCGGAGTCCAGAAGAAACCTGAACCCATTTTGGTGAGTTCTTAAGAACCTATTATCATCCTTTCCCATTTGCATTTACCTTCACATATCTGGCCTCCTGAGTTATGTTAGAACGCACATTAGAACCAAAGGAGTGAGTCACACGAACCATGTTCTTATGTAGAACTTTTGCATATAACTTATTACATTATGCCACAGTCAACAGCACACATTTGATTTAGGAAATTTGGTCTTTGTGCATTCAACCTTTGATTGTTTTATTCTGTTTGGTTAGACATGGATGTAAAATATGAATCACGCTTATATAAACATAATGGTTCATTTAGCAGAACTTAGGGTTCATTTTGCATTCTTCAAACCTATACATGCATTAAGGAACTGATTTTGGTACAATGCAACATAATAACTCTCTTGAATTCAAGCTTGGATTGGTCTTTATTGCAATGATTGCTAAATCGCTTCAAATATTCACTTTTTATTTGCATTAGATAAGTTCATCATTTTGGATTTAAACTTCATAGCGCTGTTTCAATCAAACATTTGATATGATCTGAGTTCAAATGACAAATTATGCGTTATTCAATGTGTATTTTTATAAAATCATTTAAATTATCACGTTATTGAACTCGTGATATTAGAAAATGTCATCAAATCTGCTGTTATGGATTAAGTTATTTCTAAAATACCATCAAATTCATTGTTATCGAAAATGTTTTAAGCGATTCTTTTAGTGACTTAGAGTGTTTTCGATGATATTCCTAATCTAAACTACACAAAACTAAATTTCATGAATTTTTAAGTGAGTTTCGAAGGATAATATAACTATCATAAAAACTTTTCTAAGTACACTCAAAATGATTTTAAACCTTATTCACAAATCTGATTGATAATTTTCATGATTACAATTTACAATGGCCATTTGCATATAGTATTAGTTTAGCATATTGTTCATACTCCTTCTATTGAGTTGAATTCTCCCTAGCACTTTACCAAATTATGTTACAAAAAGTGTGTAATGAACTCCAAGAATTACGCTCGTTTATGCATATTCTTACTTATGCCATCATCTATGCATATTCTGTGCTCCTTCATCATTTACACAATTAAAATGAGCATATTATATGAGATTCTTTGGGATGCATCCTTTAGCTTTTTAACGCTTTAGGTTTGACATGTGCCTACAAAAGAATCATTCTTTATATATATCGCACATGTATACATGCTACTTTGGTGGATTATCCACACAATCACTATGCACATCTACAATAGGAAAATAATTCTGTGCAGTATGAGAGTAACACATCTATTGAATTGAAACACAATCATTACTTTCTTACTCAGTTAGACCTTAAAAGCAATCGTCGTTATGGTGCATTTAAGACTGTATATGTCATTAAAATTATGACAAAAGGACTGCGGTATCTTAGGTCTTTCACTTTAGAATGTCTTATAGGATTTAATAAGAGGCGTGCGGTGAGTGTGTTTGTGTGTGGTTTAGAGCCCTTTTGACAGGGAAATTTTTAGGGTTCCCATCGACAAGACCCTAACCTACTTTGCTTAGTTTATATTTATTGACTTTGAGTTCATGCGTGCAGAAGCAGTCGGGCGTTAATAGCTCTTCTCTTGATGTCAAAGTCTCGAAGCTGTTTCAGTCTTCAAGCCCAGTTTCAGTTCTTGAGAACACCAATGGTTCTGTCTTGTCCCAAAACCAAAATAGAATTCAGAGACTGGCCTTTCCTGTGAAAGGCATTAGAAGCAAGCGCAAACACCCGACAACTCCAAGATTTGGATTCCTCCAGTCATTTGTATCAGAGATGTGTAAGCTGTTCGTTCCAGATGAATTGGGATGTGAAAGTTACTTCTGCTCTGAGAATTCCACCAAGAAGAAACGCAAGAAGCACAAGAGTCATCCCCCCGCTCACTCGGTCTCTTACAGTCCAGAAGTATTTAACTCAGATGGGACAATCCGAAAATGCACTCATTGTGAGACAACCAAAACCCCACAGTGGAGGGAAGGACCCAAGGGGCCTAAAACCCTCTGCAATGCTTGTGGAGTTCGGTTCAGATCAGGCCGTCTAGTTCCAGAATACCGTCCAGCCTCAAGCCCAACTTTCATCCCAACCAGGCACTCTAATTCACACAGGAAGATCATAGAGATGAGGAGGAAGGGTGAAGACCAGTTTGATAATGGCGGAATCCATGCCGTGACTTCTCAGGCATAGTGTGACCAAAGTCTCAGGCATAGAGACCAAAGCAAGGTTTTGTAACTTCAGCAGATCAATGAGTTTGGTCTATTAAAAAAAAAAAAAACAAATTGTGAGGATCCTTAGAATTGGGTAACTCTCTGAAAGACTAATGTTCTAAAAAAAACTAGGGTTTAGTGTTTTGTCTTTTAATTATTATAATCTGATGGTAAGAGAGTTTAGGAATTTAGTTGAAAATCTTAGGGTCTTAGTGTTGTTTGCTTATGGTCGTCATGTCTGAAAGATGTTTGGCTGACAATGTCAGAGCAGTTATATGCAGAGTTAGGTCTCGGGTTCCAATCTTGTCACTGGGTAGGACTAATAATATATGCTTTGGTCTCCGGCCCAAGGCGATGAGTACTGTCCCAAGGCCTAGAACCTCTTGGTTAAAGAGTAGTGTAATGTTAATTTTATTTTATTTTAGTTTTGTTATGCTATCTGAAAATTTTGAACCGTATAATTTTACTTTTCATCGTCGTAAATTCTCTTCCTATTCTATTAACATTACCACACACAACAACGAAGCTTTAAATGGTGGTCTGAATTTTTCTTTTGAGTGCATAATATTAACGAATCATATCTTGAATGCAAGGTATACGTCTTTGAATACAAATGCAACATATGTTTGTATATACTACTGATGAGGGCCTCGGTGGTTACCCAAGTTCTGACCACGGTTTCAAAGACTCAACAAACTTGCGGAAGGGATGAAACGAAGGTTGATGGTGGATTTCGGCTCATGGGTGATTAGACTGAGACAAAGGGCTGAGAGTAGGCTTTCTTGGGGGTCCTCCATGCACTAGAAAGTCTAGACTCAATCGATCCAAGAGCAAGGGGAAACCGCACACAATACTCTAAGAAATCGACAAAACCGTAACTAGAATTCAAAGACAAACCTTGAAGCAAAACAAACAGAATTTTATTAGATGATTTCGTGAATGATGAAGACAAATGAGATGAGCTTATAAAGAGAATGCTCAATGTTCAAAAGAAACAAATTAGGAATCAAATCAAACTCTTAAATGCGAAAACTAGCCGTTGCCACTTGAATGAGCAAGGCCGGGAAAGGAAACAAAGGAGTTGGCCAAGATCTTCTTCTTCTAGACCCTTGGAGGACGCCTTTTCCAGGTGTTGATGATCTTTCCATAAGTGTAAGGCTGCTTGGTGTGAACACAAGTGTGAACGCGTTCATTTAAGGAAGGTCGCGGCCTAGGTGGCATTTCTTGAGTGTGAACGCCCTTACAAGAAGCTGAGGTATGTTGGAACGTTTTGAGAAGTTTTCTTGACTCTAAATAAAGCTGAATGTTGTTGAGATAGTTCAAGGTCGCGCCATTAGAATCGAACTCACGTACGGACGCACAAAAGGGACCGCGAGTAGAATCTTGGGTCTCTTTGGGTTGTGGTGTGTCTTGGGGAATTTCTTCCATGTGATCAGCTTCAAGAGGTGTGATGGCTTGGAGAAACCTTAAAGAACGCATCTTGACTTAGGTAGAACCATCGTTGAAATGATTGACCGAGTTACTTCGATAAAGGCCTAAGTCGCGGGTTGTCTTGAGGCTTGAATCAATTGGGACGTGATCTTCATGAATGATGCTCTTATTGGTGATGGGATAGGGGTCTAGAAAGGACAAATCAATGGCGGTCGTCTCCCCTTCGCCATCAACCTGCCCCACAAGGGAGTTCGTCTCTCCTTTATTCTTGGCTAGACCCGCATGTCTGTTGTATCGAGTGCATTTAAGGATGTTACCGGCGGTGGTCCCATCAACTACGTTTAAAAATACTATACAATTATAACCAACGAAAATGAATAAAATACATGATTAATTACGTAGATAATCATTTGGTCTGTTGAAATTAGGTGTGTATCAAAAGTTTTTTGTAAATTAAATAAATGACACCTATGATTAATGTATTGACCAAAATGCCCTTTACGTAGAAACTACATTGCATGTATTAATGAGTAAAGATATTGTTAGGATAAGGTTGAGAATAGCACGAATCTGTGTAGTGTGTAACATGATATAAACATGCAAATCAAAAAGGAAAATAAGGTTGAGAATAACAAGTATCTACGTAGCGTGTAACATGTTATAAACCTACAAACTAAAAAGGAAAAAATAAGGTTGAGAAAGTAAATGTTAAGGAAAATTTTAAATGCTAAGAAATGTCTTGTTAACTAATACTGATTGTTGAGTGTTTGTGCTTGTTAATTGATAATAAGTGTTACCGGGTACAAACGCATGTGCTAACTGGAAGTGGATGAGACTTAATTAGTGAAAAGATAAAAAATAATTTAGAAGCTAAAACAAGAGTTGTATATTAGAGTATGTGAAGGGTATACCGCTAACAATCTTCACTTGGTACTAGCTGTATTAAATGATATAGTATAACCTCTTTAATTAATACTCTATAAATTAAAATTCACTAAAAACCTCTATAAAATAATATAATTTTATAGTCCCAAAATGAGTTTTTGGTTCAATTAGTATATCGATAAATTAATAACTTCTATAAATAAATAAAAAAATTATAATTTAAGTGTAGTCCTGACATTATTAAATTATAGAGGTTTTACTATAGTATTTAATTGAAGAAGTAGATTATTGCTTAATATAAAAGAGATTGTTAACTGATTATATAACTATGAGAGATGCCTAGTAAATATGTCATATGTAACCATAAGTTAACTAATATTTTATAAGTGAGGTTATAATGGGTGAGGAGAGAAGTATAATAATTTAGAAGTATTGGTATTCATAGTTATTAAGTGTTAAAAATATGTGGGTTAAGCGTTAAGCTGATATTACATGATAATGAGTTTGATACGTGTTAATAATATATTAAACGAATACTTTAGCGGGTAATACCAATGATTGTTAATGATATGGATTATGGTAAATGATATATATTATAATATTTTTTATAAAACAAATACTTTAGGGGATAATACATATGATTAAATGACATGGTAAATGATAGTTGTAATAAAATTTTATATGTACACATATATATATTGGAACATTCCACTCTTAGCATGTAATACTAATGATTGTTAGTTTTAAGTTGTTCCCTTCTAGTTACTTTGAATAATATAGAATTAACTCAACCAATCAAAGTAACTCGTTATCTTTATCACCTATAGGAAAATTTCGGACATATATTGCTGGACAGGCTCCTACAAAAATGCATCACGCTACATCATTAATTATGCAAAACTTTCATACCATATACTCAAATTTCTGTAAAATAAATCTATGTGTTTGTGAAGCAAGTCTTGACTTATGAAAGATTGTTGTCCAAATCTATACTCGTGTGGCCCATGAGAGAAAGAAAAAAGCCCAACACCATTCTTTGGTTATGTGTTAACCAAAGCCTCATACTCTAAGCTATAGATTGTATATTTGCATGATTTTGTTCTGGTAAGCTTTTTTTTTTTTTTTTCGGTTTTATCTGGTAAGATTGTTACCATCTTCAAATCTTTTACAGACAGTTAGAGTGATTAAGAAAGAGACAAAAAGAAAAAACTAAAGAATTTACGCACATATAACAACCTGCAAATCCAGAAAAAGAGACTACCAAACAAATGATGAAACTATGGATAAAGACAACAATAAAGCAATTATTATTGCTTTGAACCGAGCATCACGAACAAATTTTCTGGAAACAAACAAGCTCCGAAGGAGAATCACAACAATATGTCACGACAAATAGAGGAGTCGAGACGCACCACTTGAACCATTGGACCTTCCGCACACCGCTAAGGGAGGAAAAAACTTTAATGGTATGAAGCACTGCTATTAGACTTATTAGAGTTACGGTTTAGTTGGTTTATCACTAAACCAACTAAACCTTAACTCTAATTAGTCTAATAAATGCATCATGAACCCTTCCTTAAGCTTCCAAAATCTGAGTTTCAAGTCAACATCTATCTCATGCTTTATCGCAGGTGATTGTCCTTGTAGATGGAGATAAGCACTCGAACAACAACTTCTTCTAGCGTATGGGCCTTTTATTGATTTAAGCCCAACTCATTGACTTCCTTCTTCATATCTCTCTTAATGGACTCTTGAATCTGAGGCCCATTTGATTTGGTTGGCTGACTCAAAACGCTGAGGACAAATCTAACATGTCCTCTCACAACATCGGCAAAATTGATTTAGGTTTATGCAGAGATGAATTCTAGAGTGAGAGAAAAAAAAAAAAACTGTTTATTACAACCTTGAAAGCTCCATGAATTTTTTTCAATTGCACATTGATATTAGAAGAAAACTCTGTTTGATTGTTCAATCTTGGAAGAAAAAATAGTTAAAAATCAAAGGATACATCTACATACCTCTCGTAATCTATGAAACAACTCATGTGTCCATAATTATAAAACATGAACTTTATTTATCACATAAAGGTCGCCTTCGTAATTATGTTAAATTAACTTATGTCTCCAATTTTTATACCTTATATATTATAACGAATATGACACATAGGGAAGGGTTACACAAATTTTTCGTATATACTAATCAATCTATCACTTTAGAGAATCTGGCTATATCCAAAAAGATATTTGTAAGTTTTTCGAAAGTGAGAAGAGATTAATCAATATTTTGATAAGATAGATAATTAATTATTATAATATCATGTAATGATTACATTTTAAAATTATTTTAAGAATTTGCAATATGTCTTCAAGAAATCGTGCACGAACTGTCATTTTTATTAGTTTTAAGCATATCTCCTCTACTTATCACAAAGCAAGTAGAACTTTAAAAAACATCCCTTAGAGCTATTAAATACCAATTTAATCTTCCTGACATGTTTTTAGTAGCATCAAAATATAGGTGAACATAAGCTTGTAAGTTCAAAGATGATCAAAAATCAAATCAATCATGCTAACTTTTCTCCAATAAACTTAGAACCTATAGGTAATCTTAACTTTTGTTTTCAGAATAAAAATAATTAAAATCTAGATATGTTGGTTTAAGAATGTTCATGTCAACCAAGCAATTATATCAACTAATACTGCATTTCCTGACAAATAAGTCTGATCATAAACACAAAAAAATACTTCCTTTGGATTCTTTAGCTATTTTGACCTCTATTTTCTTATGGAATCATTTTGACATTTTAAAAGTGACAGAATAACATTTTTATACGAGATACTAAGGTCCTAAATGGTAATTGTTTTTGTTACTTTGAAAAGCAAAATTTTTTGTAAGAGATTTAAATTAAACCAATCAATTCTAGTTTGTTTATTCTAAAATATGATTGGTTTAATTTAAAATTTCTTACAAAGATTTTTGTTTTTCAAAGCAACGAAAACAATTGTCAATCGGGACCTAAACTATGAATTTATTAGTTATTTTGAATTTTATAGGTTATCTAGATTTCATAATAACTCGTTTAAGCAGACATTACAAGAATCTTACGATATAGCCACTAATGTATTGGTGTATATCTCAATTTCGGTTGCAGAACTGAATTTTGTAACTGTTAGCAACTAAAATTTTAAGTTGTGTATCGATAGTATCTAAATAATATTTTTTGGTGGCAAGTAGTGACTAACTGTGGTTGATTAGCAACTACATTGCAATGAAACATTTTGGTTGCTAACAAGCCACTAAATTGCAACCATTTAATCAATATCAATTAGCATTCATTTAGTCACTGATATGTGGTAGCTAACTTGCAACCAGTATAGTCACCAAAATAGTGGTGACTATTTATAGTTGGTGACTATTAGCAACCAAATATATAGTAGTTCTTAGTAAATGATATAGCCACCAATAGGTAGTAGCCGATATAGCCACATATTTGGTAACCAAATGACAGTATCAATTAACTTATTTAGTCACCAACTATCTTGTGAAACATAAATAGCATATTTGAAATTATAATTTTGTCCTAAAATTTTTGTTTTTTCCTAAACAAAATTGTAATTTGTAATCAACAAGAACTTAAATTTAAAATATATAACTAATAATTAAAAAGATTCAGGATACAACTTTTTTTTTTGACAAACATTCAGGATACAACTTAGTTCTAAAATATTACCCCATTATATAAAAACATATTAGCTTAATAGCCTAACGTAGCCTTAGCCTAAGGTAACTTAGTTCCCAAAAATTAGAATTTTCAGCATATATTAGCCTAATTTCTAAAGTCGATGAAAGAATGAAAAAAGTTGGTGGTTCTTATTCTAACCGAAATTAGTACAATAAATATTTATATTATTGTGGATCGAATTACTCGTTTATTGAATATGTTTGTAAGATGAATACAACAAATATTTTGAGAGTAATCCTTCAAATCGTCTAGATTAGAAATTCGCGTTGCTCCGTCTTCTTCGCTCTGTTCTCTTCTGTACCTCCGAGTTTTATGAGTGCAAAAGATGATCCTTCTTTCTTAGAATATCCTCCTATTTATAGCTTCAAGCCTCCCTTCATTCTTGATAAGATCTTGATCTTATTCCTTGTTGATAAAGGATCATATCCCCCAAATTTTAGGGAAAATCTTGCAAGATTCTGGAATATTCTTTGAGACTCATTGGACTTTACCTTATTGGGCCGAAAATATTTTCACATTTTTAATAGTCAAATTAAATTTTTTATGTTGGATTTTTAGGAGCAAAACCTACCTCCTACAACTGTCCCCCCGATTCAATGACTAATGTTAGGTCTTTGAATTCCAGTTTCTAGAGATGTCGTGCATAATAATTTAAGTTGACTCCAATTTTCTTGTTTAATTTCGGCTTTTTCCCTTTTTTTTTAGCTAGATAGATCTTCATAACCTTTTCTTGCTGTTGGGCCTTCCCTATTTTGGTCCATTCTTTGAGGCCAACGTAGACTTTTCTCTTATTTAACCTTCATATAAAAGGGGAGCTCCTCACTCTTTTTTATCTTTTTACTTCCTACCTCACACACTTCCTCCTCCACTGGCGACGGCTCGGTGAACTGCTAAGATCTAGTGGGCTCGGCAAAAAGACGGGTTCAGTGAGTTTTATGGTGCTATGGCGAGTCTATTTCAGTGTTCCTCGCGGGTCCGGCTCGTCTCGCTCTCTGTCAGGTTCCCTTCGCCTTATATTCGATTCGGTTCGCCTTCCATCCGGTTCGGATCGGGAGTTAATTCTCGATGGGCGCATACTCAAACTCCATTGATTTCTTAACTTTCAAGTAAGGTTTTTCATCTCTTTCTTTTGTTGCTTCTTTCGTAGATACGAAGATAAAAACCGGCTCGGCTCGACATTTATAGTTTAAAATTTTGTTTCTTTAATATTGTTTTTCTTCTTTTATAATCAGAGTTTTGTCTTTGCAGGTCTTTTGTTGAGCTTGGTTCAGCGAAGACGACGAGTGTGGTGAGCTTCTCCCTCTCCTACGGACTCAACGGGGCAGAGACGGGCTCGACGGGCTCGACGGGCTTGGTGCGGTTGTTCCTTTGACAGGTTCAATTTGGTCTTAGCGGGCTCGGTTCGTCCTCCCGGCTTGTTCGGCTCGGCTTGATTTTCTTTTTTTAGATCATGAATAAGTTCTATCTATTCTGCTTTATCCTTTGCTTCTTTCTCTAGGATTTGTGGGGTCGGCGAAGTTTACGGGCTCGGTGAACTTCTCTTATTTTTACGGGTTCAGTATCAACAAGTTTCGTCTCTCCACTGATCAAGTGAGATTCTTTCCTAGCTTAATGATTGAGTTTCCTTGATTATGTTTAAACCCTTTCGATTTATCTCTTCATGGGTTCCTTCTGTTTAGCAAATATCCAATTCATCATAACTTGCTTTCTCATTAATCTCCAATTCGATTTAACCTTCATTCTCACCTTCTTGACGGGTTCTGTTCGGCATGGTGATATTTTTGGTGTGGCTTGGTTAAATCCGGTAAAACTTCTTTACGGGGTCGGCTTTGTTCGATTTTACTTGTCATGAATTTATTTGGCTTCATCTGGTTTTTAATTATGCGTTTACGGGCTTGATTTTGTCTGATTACGCTTGTCAGCAACAACTTATTTGGCTTCACCCAGTTTTTAGTTATGCATTTACGGGCTCGGCGTTATCTGATTTTACATGTGAATTTATTTTCCTACATCTCGTTTTTAGTTAGGCGTTTACGAGCTCGGCTTTATTATATCTGATAAAGCTTCTTTACGGGTTCGGCTTTGTCCGGCTTTGCCTTGATAGTTTCCGGTTCGGTCTTCTTATGAACCTGATTTGGGTTTTCTAGTCAACATATCTTAGTCCATTGTCTTTAGTTTGCGTGCTTGATTATTTCGATTTCTTAATGATTTTTGCATAATTGACTTGTCGTTGCTTTCTTAGTAACTTTGTCGATTTCTCGTCGTCTATCCAGATAACTGAATTTTTCTCAATATGCTTCTCTTTTCATTATTCATGTGAAATAGGTCATAAACGGGTTCTGCCGATACTTAGTGAACTTCGATCTTCTTGGTTAGGACTCGGACTTTGTCTCTTCCAGGTAGTTATCTCATTATTCTCTTTACTTGATACCATCAGGTTTAGCATAGGTCTTGTTGAGTCACTGTCAAGCCTAGTCCGTCTCCTGCTCATTGATTCAAGTACTTCTAGAATTCCTTGACTAAATTGCAGGTGCATTATGGTATTTTCGAGGCTTAGTCATTCCATCTTCGTCGTATTGATCATTTCGCACATCCCATTTCGGGGTAGGCTTTCTAGTTTGTCCTTGTCATTTCTCTTTTTTTTTAGACAGATTGCTCCTAGATTTTTCAGTGGGTTGTTATGTAGGAACAGTCGAGTTCATCGAGATCTAAAGGGAATAGTTCCTCATCGTCATTTGATTCTAGCTCGCCATCAAGTTCTGGATCGACGAATATTGAGATTGATGTTATATCTCACCCTGGCGATTCTGCCGCTGTCAAGTGCACTCTTCCTCTGCGTCTAGTTCCAGCTATTGTTGGTAAATGTAAAAAACGATTTGGATTAGCTCTTGATTTTGCTGGTCCGTTAACGAGAGCGGGGAAATTTAAAATATCCAAAGGAAAGGATCAAACGGTTTGGAAGCGGAAGCCTCACATTGATGAAGAAGTGTTGATTCCTTTGATGGATGGGAAAATTCAGCATTATAATAAGGATGGTCTGGGTATTCCCTTTTTTTGTATGACGTATCCTGAAGTGAAAGCACCCAGTTTTCCACTTCTACAAGCGTCCCACTTAGAGTTTTGAGGGCAATGCATCGTCGTCCATGGGAACATCTTTCTGGATATTTATGTTTGCATGAGGACTACTTTCTGAAGTGTGGTATTTGGTTTCCTTTGCCGAGTCTTCTTATTGAGTATTACAGGAGACGTCGGATTGCTATATCTCAGCTTACTCTGCCTACTATCCGTAATATGGTTGTTTTGCTTGTAATTGGCGTTACATTGGGTTTCGATGTGGATTACGATCTTTTTGAGGCTATGACTACGATTATGAGTCCCAAGACTTTTGATGGGACTTTTTTTTCAACTATGAGACCTCATTGTGCTGTTATGAGTGACAAACCATCCAAATTGACTGATTGGAAAGACCGTTATTTCTTTGTTGAGATTAATAAGGCCTTTGTTCCTGTTATTAATCCGATTTTGGGACTTCATGGTCTCCTATTTGGGTAGTGTTTTGCTTTTTTTTAAGTGATTCTGAAGTCTTTTAACATTGCTTATTTCAACGTTTCTTGCAGCTCGTCATCTTCTTTCCCCAAATTTATCTCCTAAGAACCTTGAAAATTATTAGGAGTTTAAGGAGGTTTAGTTAGTTTCATGGACTAGTCTTTTAAAGCAGCATCGAAAGTGGGATATACCTCGAATCGTTTCAAGTCCAATCCGTTTTCTTGTTTTTTTTTTACTACTTCTGATAGATGGTTACTGAGTTTGGATTTTTGACAGTATGGGAGACTTTGAAAATACTCCAATTTATATATCGAGTCTTACGAAGGATCTTGCTCTTATCCAAAGTGGGCACAAGGGTATGGCGAAAGCGGTTGCTACTTCTAGCAACAATACTCATGTTGATCCGATTAGAGGTGAATCTTCGGGGCTTGCTCCTTATACGCCTACATCCATTGTGGCAGTTCCTCGTGTGCCGGCTTCTATTGTTGTGTTTATGTTCCTTTCTACCGCTCTTGTCATAGCGCCTCAAGAAGTCAACACTTCGTTGGGGGTAAAAAAGGTTGATTCAAAATCGTCCAAGGTCATAATTAACGTTAATACCAATTTCTTATTTTCTGTCTTATTTTTGGTGTGAATTTTGCTGTTTGAATTATTGTGTTGAGACAATCTTATGGTTATTATTCCTTGTAGGAAACTCTTCTGAAATCTGTAAGAAATGGTGGGGAGAAAAGAGGATGAGATAACCCATCACCTACTTTGTCAAAGAAACATCGGGCTTCTTCCTCTTATGATCATTCTATCAAATTCGTTCATTCGGATAAATCCTCTTCCGTCTTCAAGGACCATGATGCCATTGCATACTTCAACAAGTATGCTCGTCCTACTAAAGACGTTGTTCCACCTGTGGAAATGATTTCCGAGATGAATGTGTATATGTCGTACTATTTTCACACTTTTCAAGTTGTACGTCAGGTTTTCCTTAGAAAAATAATGAAATTCTAAATTTTTCAATTTCTTATCCATCTTTTATCGGATTTTTGCAGGCTGCAGGTTATGTTAATGTTTTGGCCAAAGCGTACAAGCGGAGGTTGGCGGATCTGGAGGATCTTAAAGTCCAAAAATAAGACGTTGTGCATATCGGGATCAGGCTTTAGGCGAGTTGGCTGCTCTCAAGAAAAAGATGTTGGGTTTGGAGGTTGCTCTTTCTAAGAAGGAAGTTGCTCTAGAAAATACGCATTCGCGGGCAAAAAATGCTGAGGGAAAATTTAATGGATTCAAAGCGTCCGCCGAATTAAAGAAAACAAGGATGGGATAATGGCGGTGACGGCCCAGGAGTCTTCTCAACTTGCAAAATTGAAGAATTATTTTGACAAGGAAACTAAGGTTCGGGGTCTCAATGCGAAAATGAATCAGGTCAAAGGAATTGTCGATTTTCTTCCAATCCTGAGGTTCTTCTTCGTTTTGCATCTTTTGATTCTTGATTGTGGTTTGTTTCAAATCTCTGATACGGACTTCAGTTTTCTATTTTGCTCAAGAAATCGGGAACTGAAGTTTCTGAAGCTCTTGAATCGCGTATACGAGACGATTACAAGACTTTTTCTGACAAATACAAGTCTGCGAGTATCACGGTTCATGACTGTAGTGTTTTCTCTTTCTCGCCTATCTCTGGAAACAGTTCTCTCCAACTGGTCACATCTGGAATTCCCCCTCCCCCTTTATCCTCTGACATATATACGTCTGGATAGCATGGTTCGAACATCAGCATTCTTTCTCCGGAGGAAGCCCTTGTGTTGAAGACTACTCCAAAGTCTTAGTTTTACTTATTGTTTTCGCTTTTCTCATTCTCGGTTGGATTTGTTTTGTTTTGGGTTTAAATCTTGTTTTGCAGATATCTTTGGATAATCATGGCTTTATTGATGCGTTCTGAGACTTATCAAAGTTCGAGTATTTTTCTTCTCTTTAGTCTATTTTGTCTCTCTTCTCCTCTCTTTTATTTGTGAAATGGTTGCTTATAAACTCGGATCTAGTGATAACTTGCGAGTAAGGCCTTTTCCTTTTTCCCTTCTAATAACAAGATTTTGCTCTCTTTTAGTTATCAAATCCTTATAGTATATAAGGTATCAAACCAAAATGTGCTGCTACACTAAGGATATGGTAAGCTTTTCTAGTTCAAGCACCCTTAAGGTCATAATTGTCAGATTGCAAAACAGAGAGTTAAACAGGAAACAGAGCAATGCGAAACAAAGGAGTAAGCATAGAGCAAAGCAAGAACTAACAGCAGGAAAATGGATGCAAGCAAAACAGGACAACGAACAGAGAGATTAAAAAGTGGAGAAATTAGGTTTACAAGGAGCACGGGTGCTCAATCCAAGCTTAGCTGGGGATGATCATTTACTTAACAACCTATTAAGGGTGACCTCTAGGCAAGATTCACAGACAATCAGAACCATTCTCATGACTTCTAATCCTCTCCCTAATTGCAACCTAATCCACTCTCATGGTGGTCAACAACAAGGAAGGCGCGAAGAATAAATCTAAATCAACCTAATCTACACTCTAAACAACTAATCCCTTAGGCTAGAGGGACAACTTCCAATCCTAGGCTCTAACAAGCATTTTCACAAACACCTTTCAGGCATGGAATGCAAATATCATATTTCAAATGGCCAGAATGAAATAAGCATTAAACACAACCTAGATTGGAGAGATCTAACATGGAAGAGCTTGAATGAATGATCAGAATCCCCAGATCTTCAAAGATCTAGCCCCATTTCCTTACAAACCCATATGGATCTACTCACTAGTCATGAACAAAAACACAAACCCGAAAATTGGAACTAAATGCAGAAGTAAAGAGATGGAGACAGGATAAAAGATGCAAAAACTGAATTTCAATTAATCATAAACAATTCTAGTATTCAACAACCAACAGAAAAGGAAGAATCTCAGATCTTGCTCAATGAGGAACAACAAAGACATCTGTGGTTAGTGGGCCAAAAAAGGTGTTTATAGCCATAAACACAAAACCCTAATAGAGTCAACGCGGAGAAAAAGTCAATAAAAATCAAGTTCGGAGGTCTCAACTCGCTGGGGGGGTTGGCGAGTTCAGTCTTCACTCTTCAGAAATTTCGCCATTCGTCCAGTGCCTGGCGAGTCAGAGTCCAGCATCAGCTCCAGAGCATCCTTTGTCTAGGTTGATCGTCTGAGCCTAATCTTTGACATCTTCTACTCCAAAACCACTCTTTTTGCTCCCAGATAAGCTCATAAGTTCCTGTATCACTCCTAATGCAGTATGTATGCTAAATGATCCTAAAGGGACTCTAAAATGCTAAGACTATGACGAGAGTGAATGCAAATGATGATGATTGATGCATCTAAAATGGTCTAAAATACTGATACATCACCTTCTTCTTAGAAACATAAATTGGTGGAGGCCCCGACGATGTGCGGTTTTAAAGGTTTTCCTTAAAAACGTCAGGACAGCTTGCAAGCAAAGTTTGGTAAGATTTTTTCCTTAGATGAAAAATTGGTGATGGCCCCAGCAGATTCATTTTGAGGGGTCTTCCTTTAAAACTGAAATTACCGAGACAGCTTACATGCAACGCTTGCAATATTTCTATCTAGTTGGAATTTCAAAGATGGCTTCAGTGGATCTCATTTTAAGGGGTTTTCCTTAAAACTGAAGTTGTTGAGACAATTCGCATGCAACACTTAGAATGTTACTTTAGGATCTCTCTTATAAAAATTTGGAGATGGCCCCAGCAAAGTTCAAATAGTCGAGACAGCTAGCAAGCAAGTCGCATCGTAGTTCCTCTTTTTTTTTTACTGGCGGAAACATTTACGCTGATAAGGAAACTAATAGTATAACCTCTTGAGGTTGATAGAGTTCCATGAGCGCGGTATCATCGTGCCTTTTAAGGTCATCAACCCATAAACTCCCGGTGCTACGATCTTCAAGACCAAGTAAGGTCCTTCCCAATTCGCGCCTAACATTCCTGCGTTTTCTTTGGCTGTGGTTTTGAATACCTTCCTCAAAACCAAGTCTCCTTCGGCGAAATATTGTCCTTTTACCTTCCTGATGTAATATTTGGTCGCCTTTTATTGGTAATTTTGAAGTTGCATAAGGGCCTTTCACGGTGCTGTTCAAGATCATCTATGCAATCTTCCATCATCCCGTCGTTCAACTCCGGATGTTGTATAAGCATGGTACATTTGAGGCTAGGAATATTTGCTTTAGCTAACGCTAAAGCCTCTACTCCGTGAGAAAGAGAGAAAAGGGTTTGTTGTTTAAGTCATCGAGTGTTGTTTTGTTTGTTTCCTCGACTTGTTCGTTTCCTTGAGGGTTTCTTGTAGTCGATTTGCTTAGTCGAATGTTTCAACGGGCGTAGAATCCTTCAAATCGTGATGAAGTGAATTTGGTTCCGTGATCCGTGACTATTTCATATGGTAACCCATGTCGGCATATTATGTTTTTCCAAACAAACTTTTGAACATCAATGTCCTGTATTTTGGAGTCTGACTCGGCTTTAATCCATTTGGTAGTCCGTCATAATTAGCAGAAACTGCTTCTGTTGAGATGTTTGGAGTGGTCCGTCAATATCCATTGCCCATCTTATGAAAGGGGGGCATGACGTTGGCATTTCTCACATCTTGTAGCGCCTTTTAGGAATTCCATTGGCGCGTGAATTAGGAGGCAAGACGTTGGCATTTCTCACATCTTGCAGCGTATTTCTAGTAGTCTGCTACCACTATTGGCCAAAAATATCAGTCTTCGGATTTTCAGGGTTAGAGCTCGTCTGCCCGAATGATTCCCACCGGCTCCTTCGTGAACCTATTGCATTACTTTCTCCACTTTATCTCTGTTGAGGCATGTTAACAGCGCACCTGCTGCGCTTTTACGTAACAGTTTGTCATCCATCAGAGCATAATGCGCACTTCTCACTTTTTTTAGCGGGTCACCCATCTCTCAATCAGTAATTTCCCGTGTATTCTGTAAGCTCTTATTTTTTTCTCGCCAATCGGCCGCTTGGGCTGGTTTCGGATTTTCAGTTTCTTCGAGGTCAGTTTTCATACATTGTCCTTTTGGGAGTTGTATGCTAGGGGCGTTGATACTCTCCACCGATATAATCTGTCGTTGTGTCGGATCGGAGGTTGATGCTAATGCCGCCAAGGCATCGGCTGAAAATTTTTTATCATGCGGGATTTTTGTTAAGGAGAAGGATTGAAAATCCTTTGCGATTTCTTGGACTACCTTCAAGTATGCGTCCATACGTTCGTTTTTGGCATCATATTCTCCATTTACTTGGTTGGCAACGAGTTGGAAATTGCAATATGCTTGGATACGTTGGACGCCTAGTGCTCTTGCCAACTGCAATCGGGCTATGACTGCTTCGTATTTTGCTTCGTTATTTGAGGCCGAAAAGGACAAACGGAAAGTGTGTTCCAGATTTTGTGATTTAGCGATTCAAGTCAGATACCTAATCCTGATCCATGCCATGATACTAATCTGTCAACATATAATGACCATGAGGCTGTTCTGTCATGATGACATCTTGTGGAAGTTCGGTTAGGAAATCCGCTAACACTTGAGATTTTACGCTTGTTCGTTGATAACATGATTTTACTCTATTGTCAAATCCTATTGTACTTATGTGTCGAAGTAGCACAAAAGGTGTCAAACCAACTTCTCTATCCAAGCCAATCATAGTGAATTATGTCTACCAACCTAAATTAAACTCGATCATAAACAAATTCAAACATGAAAATAAATAAAGCAAACAAAGTGATTAGAGTAAAGACAGAGCAAGCAGTAAATAGCAAAATAACAAGTAAATCAAGCGTAGGGTGATAAGAAAACGGGTTCATGAGGAGTGAGTATCATGGATCAGCGTGGCTTTTAGATCAACTAGGTGCTTGACAACACTCAATAAAGCTAATCTCTAGGCAGCGAGAACACAAAGCAATAAATCCACTCTCGTGGCAAACAGACTCGATTAAGCTATTGACGAACCCTATCACCATAGACGTTTTGATAATTTAACTGGCATGAATGATCAACTCGCTTGGAGCCAATTCACACCTCAGATATTCGATCCCTCAAGCTAAGCATGTGAATCTCTGAAGTGGTTTGGTCAGACATTCTACCAAACACCTATTGGGTGCTAGAACGTCTTAGAATGAGCTTCAGTTGATCTGAGAGAAACTAGCATTAACAACACCAAATTAGATGAGATCTAATCATTCCAGACCTCAAGCAACCTAGAGAACCTAAGATTCACGCTAACCTAACTCATCCTCAAGACCCTTAGGTGACTACTCAGAGCTCATGAATTTAATAGCAGGCATGAAATCAATATCAAATAACATTGAGGAAGAACTCGAACAAGAATAGAAATCAACACTAAAAGAAAAACTGAATTGCATAAAAATAAACTCCAAAACAAGAGATTTTGTTCTTGGGATTACAAAAGCAAAGAAAATGGTTGCTTGCACGAAAGTAGTAAAAACTAGGGTGATCGTTTTAGGTAACCAACGCAAATACTTATATTAAGTCTGGTAAAACCCTGGGTAGACTCGACTCAACTTCAAACTCGACCCAAATGCTGAAAGTCCCACGAGACGAAATGTCGTAGCTCTGAACACGACCCACTCGATCCTTAACTCAAACGTGCATCACTTGTATGTCCAAAATCTGATCACGGGCTCGAGTGCAACTCGAGTNCCCGTCCGCCCCGCCACTCAAGTGCAACTCGAGTTCTATTAATTTTTGACGCGAGACCAGCTCGAGTGCTCCTAGACTCGATCTACAACTCGGTACCGAATGAAGTGCTACTAGACTTGATTTGTGACTTGAGTTGCATCCAGTGCTAGTTTGATTTTTGACAACCTCTTACTCCAATCTGACTCCAAGTATTGCTCCTTACACCCCTTAGTCTCTGCTTGTCATTAACGCTCCATTTTTGTGCTTAGAGTACCTGAAATCTCCTTAAATGCAACGTGTATACTAATGCAGATGAATGAAGCTATTTGGACTCTAAAATGATGTAAATGTAGTAGAAATATATGCAGAAAATAGCTAAATGAGACTCCTAAAATATGCTAAAAAACCATGTATATCATTCGTCCTTTGTATTCGATGTTATATTCACTTAATTCTACCACCCACTTAGTCATTCTGCCTGACTGCTTCAGACTATGTAGATTCGTTCAGATTGGCTGGTTAGAGATTACGGTGACTGAATGAGATTGGAAATAAGGTCTGAGTTTCCTTTCGGAAACAATGACTACCAATGCTAACTTTTCCGCTGCCAAGTACCTTGTTTCTACTCCATCCAAAGCCTTATTGATGTAGAAAATCGGTTTTTACTTCTGGCGATCTTCTTTGACTAATACTACGCTTACCGTCGAGCTGGAAACTGATATGTAGAGATATAAAATCTCTTCGTTTTCGGGTTTAGCTGAGACTGATGGTGTTGAGAGGTAATCCTTGAGTTATTTGAACAAGTCTTCGCATTTGTCATCCCAATAAAAATGCTTTTTTCCTCTAAGTAATTGATAAAATGGAAAGCATTTGTCCATAGACTTCGATATGAAATGATTTAATGTGGTTATCCGTCCTGTCAACCATTACATTTCTCTTGTGTTCCTTGGTGATGGCAAGTTCATCACTGCGTCGATTTGTTTTGGATTAGCTTCAATTCCTCTCTTGGTAACGATGTAGCCTAAGAGTTCTCCCGACGTTACCGCGAACGTACAGTTGGCGGGGTTGAGTTTCATTTGATACTTGTTCAAAATCTCAAAGCATTCTCGTAGGTGAGCAATGTGATCACTACTTTGCGCGGATTTTACCATCATATCATCGATATATACTTCCATGGTATCGCCGAATAGTGGAGCGAACATGCGATTGACCAACTGTTGATAAGTTGCTCCTGCATTCTTTAATCCAAATGGCATTACCTTATAGCAATTAGTACCATAGTCTGTTATGAATATTGTTTTTTCACGGTCTGTTGGATGCATCTTAATTTGATTATACCCTAAGAAGGCATCTTAGATGGTGAGCAATTCGTTTCTGACGGTAGCTTCAATAAGGTGGACAATATGAGGTAAACGGAAGCTGTCTTTTGGACATGCTTTGTTCAAATTTGTGAAATCTACGCACATTCTCGCCATTCTGGATATTTCACCTCCATTATCGATCATGCATCAGTTAAGCGTTCTACTTCGTCGTTTGCTGCTTTACCTCTTTCCGGACCAAGTTTGTGTCTTTTCTGATTAATCGGTTTGTAAGTCGGATCGACGTTGAGTTTTTGGCAAGTGACTTTCGGATATATTTCTGGTATATCGGCAATTGACCATGCGAATGTTGAAACGTTTTCTTTCAGAAATTTGACTATTTCTTTTGTGAGATTCTCATCAAGGTCCGTATCGATCCCAACTGTCCTTTCTGGATGTAACGGGTTAATGTTCACTTATTCGGAGGATTCCTTCCTTGGATTCTTTTCGCAGAGGAGTTCCGTTGGTGTAATTATTTTTGAAATAACATATGCTCCTTTGGAATTTCTTAGTTTTCGTTCTACGATGTAACATGAGCGCGATGTTCGTTGACTTCCCTTGATCATGTGCATTCCGTTTGGGAAAGTTTGACACACTGATGATATGTTGAAGCAATCGCCTTCATTGTATAAATCTATGGCGTCTTAAAAATAACGTTATAGATTGCGGGCTTGTCGACCACGACGAATTTAATCCACTTAGTCACTCCTACGACACAAACAGGTAATTTGATTGTTCCAACAGTGATTGTTGCTTCTCTGTTGAACCCTATTAAAGGTTTCACTGATAGTTTAATTTTTGATTCCTCGACTCCCATCCTTTTCAGAGTATATTTGAACATAAGATCGACTGAACTTCTCATATCGACCAACACGCATGAAATCGTGTAGTTAGCTATTTGCAGGTCTATTACCAAGTGATCATCATGTGGTTTGTATAGCCCTTAAGTATCTTCTTCAAAAAAAGATATCAGAGGGATTGATTCACTTGTTCGCTCTCTCATTTTTGCGTCGGGCGAGTATTCAAAGGAGGATGTTGCCCTTTTTCTATATTTTGATTGATCAAATTGAGTCACACCATGCTAACTGCCCTCTTATAATCATGCTGACATGTTTCAATTTCGGTGAAGAATCCTTTTCTTTTGATTTTCTCGTTCTTTCCTTTTGGACTCATCCGAGGAGCGCTTATCTTCTAGTCTATCATACCCTCTTTTTTTCTTTCTTCAATTCTTCGTAATCGCTTCTTTGCCAAACATTATTTTGTCGTTCATTATTCCAGTCTGATCTCTGACAGCCACGACTATCGTCGAGAATTTCTCCTCTTTGGTATTTGGCAAGCAGCATTCTCTGTAAAACCTGGCATTGGGACGTTAGGTGTCCAGGCCTTTTATGGTAAGTGCAATAGTTATCCACTCCCTTTTCTTCCTCGTAATATCATTTCCCAGATCTCCGAGGGGACGATGTTGTTTTGCGGGTATTGATATTGAAGTTGGTATTTTTTCTCCTATTCCCCTCTATCTGGTATTATTTATCGTAATGCTGCCTTGGTTCATAATTCCCATTCTTTTTTTCCATTTTCAAGGTTGGCATTTTATTGAGAACGAGTCTATTTGCGTAAGCCGCCTTATCCTCTTCTAACTCTGCGTAAATTATTGTGCAGCTTAGAGCGTCTTCTAGTAAGCTTGGGTGATGAAGAATTATGCTCTTTCGAAAGCTTGAGTTGTGCAGCAGTTCTTTCTTCAAGGAATATATAGCTATGTCATCCGGTATGTTGACTCGGAAGGCTACTTCTCTGAACCGGCCAATGTAAGCTCAAATCGACTCCTTCAGGCTCTGTATCGTTGTATAGATGTCTGAACTCGATGTGTTCTTTTGGATAAGCATCGAAGAATGCTTCAGGAAGTTGTGAGTGAGTTGTTGATAGCTATGTATCGAATTTGGCTCCAACTTGGAAAACAAACTCAAGGCGCCTCTGGATAAGCTGTCTATGACCAATTGACAATTTCCCGCATTCCTCTCTTCTGGTGAGAATCCTGCTCATCCAAGGATGAGGTTCATCTATGTTAAAAAATGGCTTGGATTTGTTTTTCCTTTGTACGTCGGCAGTTTCTATTTTTCTAGATGTCAGACATGGACATTGATTATCCGTTCTGAGAATGAAGTGTTTTGAGTTCTCATGAGAATTCGATTGATTTCGGGTGTTGAGCTAGTCGTCCGATGAACCCTTGAATTTATTCCTTGTAAAACTGCTTTTACTCTTTCATCTATATGTGACTCGTGACGAATCCCGGTGCTTCCTCCGTAAGATCCGTGTTCGGTGAGGGTGTGCCTTAAAGCGTTTCTTTGGCCGCTTCTCTCCGGTGAATCTGGAAACAGAACCCATCTTACGGGTAATGGCATTACACGGTCAAGGCGTTGTTCTACTGGTTCACTCGTTGTTCTTCCTTGACACTCTACATAAGCTGCGTTTAGGACATCAAGATGTTCATTAAATTTCTACCCCATCTCTTTTAGCAAGGTCGCAAATGCTTCTTGTTTGCCGTACTGGGAAAGTGGTGTCGCCCGATGATTCGTCTTGGTTGACGAGAGTGAGGCATTTACCGCTGAACTCGTAATTGGCTTAACCACACCGTTACCGGTTGCGCCGAACCCGTCGTTGACGGAACACCCCCAGTTTCTGTGATATTCGTTTCATGTCTCTACTCTGGTGGCGGGATTTCATCTCTCTGCTCCAAAGTATTGGTCTGCGTCCTTCCATCTTGGTTCGGGTTTCCATTCGGCCATTCAATTGGACTTTCCCTGCTTTCCTTCTCAAACTTTTTTGTGTGTATAGAAGAATTGTTTTGTCCCCACAGACGGTGCCAACTATTCTAACCGGAGTTAGCACTATAAAAATTTATATTATCGTGGGTTGAATTCCTCGTTTATTGAATATGTTTGTAAGATGAATACAATAGAGATTTTGAGAGTAATCCTTCAAATCGCGTAGACTAGAAATCCGCGTTGCTCCATCGTCTTCGCTCTGTTCTCTTCTGTACCTCCGAGTTTTCTGAGTGCGAAAGATGATCCTTCTTTCTTACAATAACCTCCTATTTATAGTTTCAAGCCTCTCTTCCTTCTTGATAAGATCTTGATCTTATTCCTTGTTGATAAAAGATCTTATCCCCCAAATTTTAGGAAAAAACCTGCATGATTCTAGAATATTTTTTGAAACTTATTGGATTTTACCTTATTGGGCCAAAAATATTCTCACTTTTTTAATTGTCAAATTAAATTTTGATGATGGATTTTAGGGAGCAAAATCCTCTGTCAATAGTTCTGCGGGCCTAGATGGAAATTTACTCTCAAGTCTCAACCTATATGACCATATCAATAAGTATAATATTTATTAGAATATCGGCATGTATTGTTATCCAATAATAATTTGGTGGCTAGAATGATCTAACTAATGATTATGGCATTTTGAATCCTCCTTATTACCGTTAGTAGAGTATAAGAGAATTTTTAGAATATGAATGAAGGATCAAATCTTGCTAATCCAATTGTTGACAAAAAAAATTAAAATATATGTGTGTGTAAGTTGTCAACCTACATTTCTATTTTATGTTAGAGGTAAAAAAGTGAACATAAAACACTAGCACAAAAATTTGTTGTGTTATTTTACAATTTTTCTAGGAGATATTCAATGCTCTAGTTTTTTTTCTTTTTTGTCATCGTAGTTTAGTAGCTTTAAACCTTAGAAGATAATGTCTGAAAATCAAACTTCTTATCTGCCAAGATTCCTGGTGGTACAATACCATTGGTCCAATACTTTCAGCCAATGCTCTAGTTTTTTAAGTAAAAGAGCTCTTTGGCAACATAATTAAGAAGAAGCAATTGTAGTTTTTTTTTTCTTAACTATATTATGTCTGGTATTATTGATTTCTTCGTATTCTAATCATGAATCATCACTTTTTTTTTGTTGAAATTTTAAATCTATTGATTAATAAAAAAAGTTATTTACAAATAAGCCAATAGATTTAGCATGAATAAACCAATAACCAATAGCTAAGCTAGAAGAAGGAAACTAATTAAACTCTTCGAACTTCAAACCATTGTCGAAGAAGACCCTCCAGGTTGTGATGAGCCTTGTATCCCAAAGACGAGATATGGTTCTGCACCACCTTGTCAATGGTATGAGTGAGAAATGAAATGGACGAATATTGCTCACTTTGAATGCGCCTATTCCTGTCACGCCAAACATAGTAAATGGTTGTCTGGAAAACCAGCTGAAGCAAAACCTTGTCCAACCTATTCGTGGAATGATGCAAGATATAGGTGATGGTATCATCCCAATCCGGAGATACGTTGACACCAAGCAGACCACCACATAAAACAAACCAAACGGAGAAGCTATAAGAGCAAGCGAAGAATAAATGGTCACAAGACTCATTTGGCTCTCCGCAAAAAAACCAAAGGTTGTGTCCTACCCCATAATCGCATACAAACACTTGTGGAAAGACGATCTCACATTGCTAACCAAGCAATAAAAGAAAAGCGTGGTACACTTTGCAAGTACCAAATAATCTTACTCCACTGCATCATGGGACCCTTCACCCCTATTTGATCCCAAGTGAAAAGAGAAAATGGACGAAACACTGTAGGAGAATGTCTCCATAAATGTGTATCGCAACCCAAAGATGGAGACGGAACAAGTTTGAAACGCAGAAAATTAGTTAGATCTGCAAATCGACGACATGCGACTGCACTAAAAGTCCAACCCAAATCGGAACATGCATCTGCAACAGTGGTTGTACAAGAGAGCCCAAAGTAGTGGGTCCCTGTAGCATCTGTAACATCCTACGTAGCACGGAATCTTCAAGGATGATGCGCTTCTGGCTTCAGAATCGGAAACGGGATCAGAAGCTTTTGGAATCTCTCGAAATCACGCTTCCAAAATAAAGTGTTTGGAATCATACGATTCCAAGTTGGGAGCATTTTGAAAGTTCGAAATTGTTCATATCATGTTAAAAAAATTTAAAAATTTAAACAAACTAATAACCAGTTCTTTGATTTCTAAATTATCAAACGATTTACTTTAGCTAACTTTGTTAAAAACATTAAAATTTCAAGATTTCAAGAGTTCTCTTTATTTTTAAATGATTTATAATTAAATTATAAGTTGGATTTTGTTATTAAATTTTTTTTTATGATGTTATGTTAAGTGATTTATGATATATATATATATATAGCTATGTATATATATATAGGATGTTGTTTATCATTATGAATAGTTTTGATTAGTTAGAATTCTGTTTAATAACAAAATTAAAATTAAGCTAAACTAATTCATAGATGTTAAACACATGTCCATATAATCAAACGGCTAAAACTTGTTAAGTGAATTGATTCACCGACTCTGAAGTTTCATATATATAAACATGAAGCTTTAGAGAATTAGAGAGAGAATACAAAAGAAGCAAATACTAAAAGATACATCTTCTTCTCTGTTTTCGGTTTTATCTGCCATTAAAGAGTCTTGAAGCTTAGTTCCTCTTCGATCTAAGTGAAAAAGTCTAACTCTAAGTGAATCTTCGTTCTCGATCTATCAAGTGGAGAGAGCGATTATTTTGCTCAAGTTCAGAAGTTCAAAGCTTCACCTCTGTCTTTCGCATTCACTATCTTCTAAACAAGGTCACTTCATTCTTCATCTTCTTTGATTGATTCTAACAATATATATACATATATATATATATATATATACGCTTCTAATACATACCCGCTTCCCTTTTTTTTTTTAAATCGATTCCGCGCTTCTAAACGCTTCCGTTTTTGCGTACCCGCTTCTGTTTCCATGCAGTGTAGGTAACATCTATAAGTTTTCCTACAGAACACCAATTGTCGAACCAGAATGATAAGTTCTGACCTGAATAGATTTGAGTCTTTATAAAAGGGTAGATATCGTTTTCTAGCTTGACGAGTTTCTGCCAAATCCATGAGCCTTTATTGTCACCCTTGTATCTTTGAAAGAAGCATATCGAAGAATGAAACCCATAATGATTGTGTAGAAAATATTAGTCTCCAAATCAGGTAGACAAAACCTCTTGAGGTATCCTTTAAGGAACGGATACCTAGACCTTCTTCCTGCTTAAGTAAGCAAATATCAGCTAAACACACCTTAGCAAATATCAGTTAAACCTCTTGAGGTATCCTTTAGTACTAACATGTAACATCATCACTCGAATCCGAAATTGTATTAAATCAAAGCTAATACTATGAAACGAATAGTTATTCTTTTTCTTTTCTTTTTCTTTTTTTTTGGTCTAAAGTTATTCTTTTTCTAGGAAACAAAATTTTCGATAAGGAGAATAACAAAGACAAATTTGTGAATAAAAAATGAATAGAGAAGAAACGATATGTTTTGACAAAAAAAAGAAACGATATGTATATATGATTATGAATATATATAGATTAGAAAAAGAGGAGAGAAGACAAATGAAACAGAAGGTGTCATCTGAATCTGAAGACATAACGACACAGATTCCTCAGACTTCATTGTCTTTCTCTTCTTGTGGGTCCCCTCAAACCCCACTTACGTCTCCTCCCTCATTTGTCCTCTTCCATTATTTATCTTTTTTTATTTTTTCCTTTTTTCTATTTAGTGTTATTCGACAAAAACAATATCATTTAAATGCTGAGTGAAAACAAAATACATCATTGGATACAAAACAAAGAAACCATCAATTATTATTAGGTCCCAACTTATTATCATTTATTTCTGTGTTTTATATTTTATATTGATCTGATTAAAAGTTTAATTTATCTTGTATTTCATTTATTTTTTTTAATCGAAAACATTCACAATTGTAAAAGAATATATACATAACGGAGAAGTCTCATACCTACACTAAAATTAGTCCTTAAAATCGTAGGAATTTGGATTTTTTTTGTCATCTAATCCGACGAAAAACACAATCCACGAATCCTCAATATATTCAACGTAGTTTATTATTTTCGTAAAAACACAAATAACAAAATTCAAACATGCATTTTTAACAATCAAAGGGTATAACTAGAATTATATAACCTTAATAATCATATTTCATTCTTATTAATTGTTAAAAGAGATAAGAAGAATCTTTTAAATCATCTTTGGTTGAGAAAATAATGAAAAAGAAAAAGAAAAGTTGACAAAAACAAAACAAAAATCTAAAGATATAAATGGAATCAGTTGGGTAGTCATGTTTCAGCTAATAGGGTAATATAAGAAGAAGAAAAAGGACACAACGTGGGAGACAAAACAGGCCGTCATGATGATGCCACGTGTACATCAAAGTGTGCCAGATCAGCAACTAACAAGTCAACTTTCAATTCGTACAATTAAGAGACCCCACTCGACTCTAATAAAAATTGCCGTTTAGTTGTCTCTAGCTGTCACGGGCGTATGTTAACGCCACTCATCAACTGTTTCTGTTTTTAAATACGCGTATGGCGCATTATAGCCCTGCAATGTCCTTTTCCTTTGGGCCCAAATTCCCTTTTTTGTTTTGGCCCACTTTTATTAAAAAGCCATGTTTTTTTTCACCTTTTTCCATTTCCCCAAAACATTTTTTTTTTTTTGGTGATCTATTTTATTATCACATGATGATTTTATGTTAGTGTTAGATAAAAGCTTTTAACATGTTTTACTGTATGTGTTATGGAACGTTTTTGCAACTAAACTTATTTTTAAAATAAACTTAGGGCTAGGTTAACGGATCATTCAAAAGAAAACATTAAAAATTCATTTGTTGCTAACAAAATTGGTTTAATTCTTTGGTTAACCCTGATATATGGATTGAAGTTCAATTTATTCTTAAGGAGACAATACCCACAACTAGTTTGATTCTCAATTTTCTAAGACCAAGAAATGATTTTATTATCATCTTGTCAAACATCATTAATGGAGCTAAAATCAAACTCACAACCATAAAGTTATCACCGACCAAGTTGGTCCAATGTTTCCAAAAATCTCAGGTAATATCAAAAATGTGTCTCTTATTTTTCATTGTTAAAATTTATAGGCTTTCTGAATTTGATAGCGGTTGAGCGAGATTTTGGATAACGGTTGAGCGAGCTCATCTGTGAAGAATTAGACAGTTCAAACTTGTAGCAAAAAAAGAAAAAAAAAATTATTCAAGAATCCAAGACAAAAGGGCAAGCCACAATTCTGGTATTGAATCCAGCGGGATTCGAAAAGAAAACCAAAGGAAATAACATTTTAAAACACCGAGTATAAAAAGAGAAGGGACAGCTCAAAAAATATCATCGAATATTCAAGCAAAAGCCCAACAGAGGAAAACGAGTTAGCATGAATCTTAATAGTTCACATTTTTGGCGATTAGATTTTTTTTTTCTATTAAATTTTTGTTATTGCTAATACTCGCATTAACATGACGCGTAATGTTTTCTCTTTGCAACTCTGAACAACAATCTTACGATGATATATTTTAGATAACAAAAAAATCAGTTTATAATGCTCATTGTTAAATTTACTAGGGAATTCAAAATAAACTTTTTTGCTTCTTATTTAAAAGAAATTTTATTTAGATGAAAAAAACTGTAAATTCTATAAATGATCTAATATAATATAAGTTTTCTTTTATAGACCGATTAAGATTAGAAGTTTACAAAATACGTTTACAGTTTTGTAACTGAGACTAAGTTGCGCAAAGGTTGTCCGAGAGAATTTAGATGTTTTTTGCTGGGCTGCGTCTATCCATATTATAAACACTCGGACTAGGGCGGCTTCTCTTCATGTGTCACCTGCTGAGGTTTCCGAAATTTTTTGTTGTCAGACTAACGGAACACTTCATTTCTTACTCAGATCCGGACCTTGGCATAAGCCACATAATCCATGGCTTAGAACCCCAAAATTTTTTAGAGGTTATAGAAATTTGTTGTAATTAGAACTCAGAACTTTTAGAATTTATAGAATATTATAGTAATTAGGGCCAACAATTTTAGAATTTACAAAAAATTTTAATAATTAGGGCCCAAAATATTTAGAGTTTATTGAGTATTTAGTAAGTAAGACCAAAAATTTCTCTTTATGTTATTTTTTTTTAGTTTTAAGAAATTTCATGTTATTATAGTGTTTGATGATTATATAATCTCATCTTTTCACTTAGTATTTTTTTTTTTTCTAAAACTAATGAATAAAAATGATTGTTATTGTTAGAAAATATACCGGAAAAAAAATTTAATTTCCAGTAGTAGGAGTGGTGTTAGGTCCACCTTTGACATATAGGATTATATTTCTATTGTTGACTACGTGTTTTTTTTTTTTTTTTTATAGCTTTTTGATTTTCGTTTGAAATTTTCTTTTATAATTAGGAGTTTCATAGTTTTCATTTTATATGGGACTAGCATTAATACATGACGTAAAATATTTCATCTGGAGTTGAACTAGGAGCTCAACAAAACCAATGGTAGCTAAAGGTAATCTACGCCATAAGACATTTTTCTAAAAAAGTCACGATTATGCACATGCAATTGGTTCTATCATATTCCTGAAGATTAAATTCAAGTGATTTGATATGTCTCTTGTATTTTGTAAACGTGAAATGTCTCGTGTCGTCATTAGGAAAAACATAAATCAGAAAGATTAATCATTAAAGGGAAGGGTTCTCAATAACCCAAATTGATCGCAAACAAATAACTTTGTTTCTTGTGGACATTTCTTGACCAAAAATGGAATTGTGAGGTATGGGAAAACAAAATTAAATTAAATTTAAAAATAAAATAAAAAACGAAGAAGAAGGAGTTAATGGTGGGATAAAACAGTTTTGATGGTGAAACATGGAAAGAGACATTTGGGTGGTTTGGTTTGGTTGTCTGAGCAGTGACGCTTCTGTTTGATTTGGAAGGTTTGGCGGACAGTGACACAACAACTTAACTACACCCATTTTCCCTTTTGTCACATCTCATGTCTTTCAACCATCTCTCTCTCAATTAATATTTGACAATTGATCATTCATTATCAAAAATTGTTTTAATTATATTTATGACTCCAGGTTTACTAGCTTTGACATATGTAACTCGGAAAAATTGTAATAAAAAAAAACCGTATGTATCAAAATTTCATCGAAAAAACTCTTGCAAAAAACATATAGTTTATATTAATACCCACCAATAAGTTTTACTGCAAATTAATATATAACATTTGAAAATCTGAACAATTTAAGCCCTATCTTATAAAAAAAGATCAAATTTTTTTGTCAACTTTCATTTCATTAAAGAAAATGGAAGAGCTCTCCAACTTTATACAAAACCTGAATCACCGACGAATCCTCTAATATTACGAGCGAAGAAATCAACTATATGGTTCAAGAATCTAAGAATTACATGTAAAAAAAGATTGAAAAAGGCTCTTCAAATGCACAAAATCTTCCAAAAAAAAGAGAGAATGTCGGCCAATCATCTAGATTAAAAAAAATCAAATTTTAAACAGATTTTAAAACACACCGTCTCATTTTTATTATAAATTAACAAAAACATAAAATTCAAATTATTTACATTTCACAAGTCCTCAAAACTTACTTAGATTTGTATTGATACTCTATGATAAATTTATCACATATTGACACCCAACCTTCCATATTTTGCAATTTAAACACTGCTTTTTATAAATTAAATGTCAAAAAATTTTGAAACACATAGTTTCATTTATATTTTAAAACTATGTGTTTCAAAATCTTAGACATTTGATCCCCAATAAAATTTATTATTAAGTCTTAATACATATTTTTAATTATTTTAAGAGTCTTTTTTTGTGAAATATCAACAATTTGAGTTATTTGTAATTTTAAGTTGTTTTACAACAAAATGAAAAGGTACATTTTAAAATATGTCAAGTATATGGCTCTGTTATAAAATAAAACTTAAATTGTTCAGATTTTAAAACGTTGTGTTTTAATTTGCAGTAAAACCTATTGTTAAGTGTTATTACATACCAGAATTTTTGCCACAATTTTTTGATAAAATTTTAATACTTTAGGATTTATTTTGCAATTTTCCGTATGCAACTGGCACGCTTTAGTGGCCAATAGGCATGCCATACAAAGTTAACATATGAATATAACTCTAACTAGTAATTTGACATTATAATTTTTTGTATAATCCTCATTGTTCGAACTCAAGTAATATATTACTATTGTTCTATTTTTAATTACACTAAAAACTCACGGACATGATTCGAACTCAGGTACTTATCTGTAGTATAATTTTAAATTTCTTTCGTCCTACCACTCAATGTTGAAAAATTTTATATATATATATATATATATATATATATAAATAAATGTTGCTCTCTTTTTAGAGTACCACCTCATCACCTCAATAAATAAATTCTTAATTATAAAATACAAATTAAAAAAAAAAAGAAATTATTAGTATACATCTACCAATTTAGTACTTAAACTAAATCAAATATCACGGTAAATAATAAAATATGAAAATATATCTCTTATAATTTTGTGATTCATATATAAAATGATAACATACCTCTTATAACCATATTTTTAAATCTAAATGTATTACAATTTTTTATTATATTGGTGAATGAATTTTATCTACTTATATTACAACAAAAACCACAGTTACAAATTAAAAAAATAAATGAACCACATCTCTATTATAATAAAATCGTAGCGTTGAATTATCCGTATAATTTATAATAATATAATAGAGATTTAAAATCCTTGATTGATCGATTTGTATTAAATAATTAATTTGTCTGAACAAAATTTGTTTAGATAATTTGTTATATGATTTGGTTGTATCTTTGTCTTTTGTAGCAATATATTTTGATTGATTTGATTGGCGTATCTGATTGGTCATATTTGAACCATAATTTGATTTTTTGTATTTTTGAACCATAATTTGACTTCATTAATTATATTTATTTTAACAAAATAAGTTTATTAAGATTATAATAAAATCTTTAATTAAAGAGATTTTGTTTGTTAAATTATGATAAGAACATTAATTCAATAATTAACCAAATACCTTATATTTAAGGAAAATCAAATAAAATATAATCCTAATTGAACAAAAATCTCTATTATAATAAAACCATATCAATTAGATTTTCCGTATCTTTGAAATAATATGATAGAGATTTTAAATCTCTTGATTTATTTTGATTGGGCTATTTGTTTTAACTAATTAATTTGTCTTTTTGTTTACAGAAAATTATTTTTAAAAACTAATTATTTGTTTTAATTCGATTTCAATAAAAACATACAATTAAAAATGAAGCTTTAACTAACTAAGATTTGATTTTTGTTGATTTTAAGAATATTTCTAACCAATTAAGATTTGATTTTCGTTTGTCAAAAATAAAAGTTTAACCAATTAACATTTAATTTATGTTGGTTTAAAACGGAATCTCTAACCAATCTCTATATAATAGAACTGTAGTGTTAAGATTTTCTGTATATTTTAGATAAAACCTTTTTTTAACAAATTACTTTGTTTTAATTTCAATTAATTTTATTATAATAGGTTCGATAGTTTAAGTTTGTTTCGATTTGTGAACCTTTTAAACTACTTAATGTTTCATACATTTTGATAAAACCTTTAAAAACAAATTATGTGTTTTAATTTCAATTTATAGTTTTGATTGTTTAAATTTGTTTTTATTTTTTGACTTTTTAAACTACTTAATTTTTCCTACGTTTTGATAAAACCTTTTTAAACAAATATTGTGTTTTCAATTAATTTTACTGTAATAGGTTCGATAGTTTTAGTTCGTTTGTTTGTTTAAATTGAGTTGTTTGTTTATATTGGACAACACAATACAAAACAACCAAAAGATATTGTATTGATATATTCATAATCATAATTCCTTATATTTAAGAAAAATCAAACAAAAGATATTCATAATCCTAATAGAAAAAATATTAACCAAAATCTATTAAAGAAGCATTCCAAAACATATTTTACAACACCAACAAGTTCTAACAATGGTTTACTCTGAATTTAGTTGTCTTTTGTCTCTTAATTTTTGTTTCTATTAATCATGTCTTTCTCATAAATTTCTTCGTTGCAACATTGCAAAAAAACCAGGAAGATTAAAGTTATACTATTTAAGATATATACTAAAAACATGGTCAAACCATTGATATAGTTCTTTGTGATTTTAAGGTATGTTACTAATTTCTTTTTTGAATATTTTTATAATATTAAAAAATTTCTAATTAATTGATATATCTTTTAGGGTGATAAAATATACTGTATTGTGAAGAAAGAATTGGTCTCCAAATTCCAGAAATTTTTTGAACAAAAAATAACTAAAATCATTACATATAAAAATTAATTAGAATAAGTGATATCCCTAATATTTCCAAATAAATATAACACCTTATTTTAACTAATTCCTAATATTTAGGGTACATCATACAAAAGATATTACTGATCAATATCTATTTTAAAATTCCAATACTAATCCTAATAATAAAATTATATCAAACAACTTCTATTGAAGACTTATCGCATAAATTTTCTCATAGCACCAATGATTTTTAACATTCGTAAAGTACAATAATTTTTGGCACCGCTCCAGTGTTGATAATGACATGAATAAATGTTATGTGTGTGAGATTTTTTTATAGGATCACAAAGTTAAACTTATGCTTCGCGGTTTTTAATTTTATAAATTTTCTTTTAATTTGTCGTTTTTTTCTAACTATTTAGTTTTTTTAATTTTTTTCTATTTTAATAAATATTATTTCATTGATCAAAATTATAATATTTATTTCATAAGATTTTTTTTGTATATCAAAATTAAGAAAATATAGATATTTCTAACAATATAATTATATTTTTAAATTATAAAATAATTCATAGTAAGCAATTACTAATTATAAATACACAAACATATATACGATGAAAACATATATATGTATACGATTATTAGTAATATATATATATATGTGTGTGTTTATACATATTACTAACTTAGATATATTAAAAATAAGATTTAATATTCGATTTTCGAATAATAAGCAAAAAATATAATTTTGTCTCGTGCAAGAAACAAGAGTTCATCTAGTACTTCTAATAATTTGGTATTTAAATTTAAAAATATATAATCAAATTCACCACATACATCATATAATTTAATATCATATTAAAATTTAAGATAAAACAAATGTCTAATAATTGATGAACTTAGAATTTATAAATAGATATGTAATTGTTTTCAAAAATCAAAAATTGTAGATGATAAAGAGAAGGAAAAGTAAGTATACTTATTTAATTTTATAGAATTAAAGAAAATGTAGTGAGTTTTTGTATTAAACTCCTTTAATTTAAGATAAAATAAATAAAGAATTTCAAAATTAAATTTTCTGTTACAAAATTCATATAATTTAGAATTCATAAATAAATATGCAAATTCTTTTATAAAATTATAATTTTAAAACAATAAAAAAGAGAAAAGTTACTATACTAATTTTAATATAGAACCATATTTATCATAACATTTAAAAACCAAGATCACCAAACAATGTCTTTTCCTATAGTTTTTTTTTTTTTGGTCAAGAAAAAACTTCTACATTAATTAAAAGTTAGAAGATAGTTGGGAAAGTGCAGATTTAGCAAGTTCATCTCTCTCTAAGTTCATCTCTCTCCCTAACAATTACGTCTTTATTAATAACACATCTTCTCAGTACTAAAAATTTTGGATAATTGATACTATAAAGAAAAACATTTATCTTTTGTTCACTCACAAAATAATATGAGTTGCATGCAAAAAATAGTTACCTTCCATTCAATTTTTACTTTTGAATTAATCAACGTTTACATGAAAAATAATATATTAATTAAAATTTGATATCAAATTGAGTGATGATTACATCAATTTTAAAAGCATTATTACAACATTGTTGTTGTTAATATATATATTTAGATAATTAAGAAATAGAAATTTAAAAAAGAAGTTTTCGTATATTTTTACAAGATATATAATATGTGCTTTGTTTGACATAAAAATAATATTAATATGTGTTTAAATGTTAAACGTCAAATATATTTAAAAACTAATATTGTGAATACTATCTGATTAAAATTAACAATATTATTAACTTTTTGTTCTAATGTATTTATCAATATTGGAAATGTAATAAATTTAAAGAGCTAACAATACAATTTGAATATAGAGGTAAAGATGTTCTCCATAATTTTGAATTGCAAAATTCAAATCTTTACTTAATCAGACTCTTTATCATCTAACAAGTTATCATATCATAATGATTTTTTTAATACTTAACAACGATATAAATCCCGTCCGAATGGCCGGCCACTACTAGTATATATATATATATATTTCTGATCAGTATTATATTTTTATATGCTTTACATATAAATTTTTAGACAACATTGTGGCTGAACAAATTGATTTGCAGGTCTATTTAATGGAGAAGCAACATAGGTATTTCTAATCGTTGAAAAGAATTAGCAAAAAATTGTATGTGTAAATATTAGGACTATACAACACTATTGTAACATGCATGTAAAACCAAAAAGTTTTGCTACTATTATTTTACATTATTTAATATCTAGTGTTTGTAATTGGAGAAGTGTAGAAGTTGAACAATTTGTGATTAAAATCCTTATGAACCACAATATCCTCATCACAATTTGCATTTATCATTTAGAGAATTGTTTTCATGAAGTAGTTAAAATGTGTATAAATATTTATTTATACAGTTTTGTCTACAAGAATTTGATTTCAAATAGATGTATAATCTCACGCAATAGTATTTGAGGTATCAAAAAGTAATCAATCTCCACAATTTTGGTATTACACTAAAGGGGGATTGTTAAAGAGAAAACTATTATATAGGGCAAATTAAATTTCTAAATTTTTAATTTTTTATGTATAGATAGCTTAAAAGAAGTCGAGGACAGGTGGTCCAGTGGTATTGTCACTTTAAAAATCTTCAAGGCACCAGGGATCGAACCTCCTACCTGCAGGTGAAGGAGGGGAATTAAAAAGCCATTAGGCTAATTGAAAAAAAAAAAAAGACAGCTTAAAAGAATAAGAAGATAAAGAAAGCTAAGTAGTTAACTAGAAAAAAGGAAGGTAATATATGTAGAGTTTGGGAAAAAGAATTTATTATTTTAACCCAAAAATAAAAATAAATAATAAAAAGTTTAAGATAAGAAGATAGGCTAGGACCATTCATAAATTATAATGCAAGACAGCCTACCAACACATTATTTTCCATTCTAATTTTGTGTTGCTTCTCTTTGGCCATGTCAAGTCCAAATATTAGTTATATTTTCATTTTATATACACGTTTATATGTATATATTTGAGATAAGATGAAAAATTATATGGCTGAAAATTCACTTAGAAGACAAAGAAACTGTGTGTCTTGTCCATGATTTTATGTTCTTTCAGAGTCATGCATTTATTGATCTCTGTTTTTTTCTTCTCTATTGTCCATTTATTCTCCATTAACTATTTTTTGTTTGTTCCTTCTATTTTTTCAACGTTGTTTGCTCGTTTTTTGAAAACGAACTTCCACAATATTTATTTTACATTTTATATAAAATATTCATGTGATTTTATCTTTCTTAAATCGACAAAAAACAATTACTGCGTTTCATATAAGGTCAATAGAAGTACATGTAGTCTTTATCTTATTCAACTCGTATGTATGTGTTCATTTAGTTAAAGGAGTAACTTTCATTACCTACCTTTTAAACACTTTAAAATTTATGTTTTTAGAACTTCAAATTTTACAGAAAAAAAAACACACACACATGTAGTCGCAGAAAACTCAATAATTAACTGCATAGATTTGTATTTTGTTGTAGGTCTACAAATTATTGTTTGAGTTCTGAGAAACATGAATTTTCAACTAAAAATTTCAAACTCAATAGATAAAGTAGTTAAATAGAAGATAAAACAATATTTTCTATATTTGGGAACTAATTTTTGTTAGAAATAGTTTTTTTTTTTTAAGTTGGTGTTGTCAAGAAGCAAATGACACAATTGATTTGTTTCTGATCTACTTAGACATTACGTGGTGATTCAAATCTCACATAGTTCTAATTGAAGTAATTTAGTTATGGATCATGTTTTGTCGATTCAATTATTTGATAAAGAAAAGTTAGTGTTTGGTAGGTTTTGTATCCTTTGACTACTATTTTTTTTGTTTTATTTTATTTTATGTTGTTTTTATTCAGGATGTTTATAAGATTTTTATTTACTTTTAATTATGAAGACAGTTTAAGAAAATTTTTAATACAATTTTAACGTATTATACATATATTCTGGTGTAATATATTTTACTGTAAAATTGCTGAAAAATAATAATCAAGCGGTTAAATGTTTTTATTAGAGTTCAACTCTAAAAACCAAAAATTGTCCCATAAAATATTGTTAGAGTTTTGACCGTTTTAGGTTATGGATCATTTTGTTATTCCAAACCAAAGAAATAGATGAGTTGGATATGCAGTGTCAGGTTAAAGTTGGACAATGTTGGGCAGAGTAAACAATGAAGGAGTACAAAACATTACAACGAACTCACTTACACTAAACTTCAAACTCGACCTCATTTTTTGAACAGCCACATTTTCATCTCTCCGGTCAACATCCCTTCCCTTACTCTCATTTACGTTATATTCCGATTTATTACGTCGTTTACAACTCGTAGTTTTCTTTTCTGAATGTAATATATCATATAAACCATTTTCTTTTATTTTTCATTGACTATATCAAATTATTTACTTTAAAAATTTTGCATCTAATTTTATTTTACCATGGACTTTATCAACATATATCCTTTCTCTTTCGGAATTATTGATGTTTTATTTGAATATACAGTAATAATAAAAAAAATTGCAAAATTACTTAAAATACTTGTATTTGTAATTAATAGTATAACCAGTATGAGTAAATAAAAAAGTAAAATGACAAAATGAATCAAATTTTGTGTTAAAAATATAATAGGGAAGAATTTGTTTCCGTTGTATAAGGGAACCATCTTCACTGTGGAGTAAAAAACAGAAAAGTAGAAGTGAAAAAAAGAAAGACACATAATAGAGATGAAAAGGTGATGCTAAAAAAAAATACAGAGGAAAAGGTTAAACGATGGTTAGGTTTGTGTCTGGTCAAAGAATGGTTTGTGATATATAGATGTAAACTTAGAAAAATCGTGGATTATGTTGCGGGCTCGTGATACGATATATTGCTAATTTTATAAAACTCACTTACTTGTTCTTCGACCTAATGAAACAAACTAGTTAGTTGCATGTTTTTATCAAAACCAAAAGTATATAAAAATATATTTATAAAAAGAGTTTTGTGTGTTTGAGATCACCATCTCTTTGGTTTGTTTGGTTCTTGTTCTGTATACATCATTACTAGAGTAGTAGATAAAAAAGAAAACTGTTGTTTTATATAATGGTGGTCTTGTCCGTACCTAATTATAACCCTCTCTTCTTCTTCTTCTGCGATCTGATCGGCCATTAAAGCTTTTTTTCCCTTTCTTTTCAAGTGATAAAAAACAATAAAAGTAGAAACTTTACTGTTTCTCTGCAAATTTTAAAACACTTTAATCTCTCTCTCTCTATAACTTCGCTTTCTATATTTCCCCTGAAACGGTTCTTGTCTCTCTCTCTCTTTCTATTGGTTTTCTCTGTCTTGAGTCCGTACGCAAGAGAAGAATTTGATGTTCATGTCTTAAAACATAAATTTTGTTGTCCCAAAAAGGATTTTGATCTTTACTGCGATTGAATTTAAAAGAAGAGATGGAGCAAGAGAAAAGCTTGGATCCACAACTATGGCATGCTTGTGCAGGATCAATGGTTCAAATCCCTTGTGTTAATTCAACGGTCTTTTACTTTGCTCAAGGCCACACAGAACATGCTCACGCGCCTCCTGATTTTCACGCGCCGCGCGTTCCACCTCTCATCCTCTGCCGTGTCGTCTCCGTGAAGTTCCTCGCCGACGCTGAAACAGACGAAGTCTTCGCCAAAATTACGCTTCTGCCACTTCCGGGAAATGACCTGGATCTTGAAAACGACGCCGTCTTAGCTCTAACTCCTCCTTCTGACGGTAACGGTAACGGTAATGAGAAACCGGCGTCTTTTGCTAAAACGTTAACGCAGTCTGATGCTAATAACGGCGGTGGTTTCTCCGTCCCCCGTTATTGTGCAGAAACGATTTTCCCGCGGCTTGATTACACGGCCGAGCCACCGGTTCAAACCGTTATCGCCAAAGATATTCACGGCGAGACTTGGAAATTCCGCCATATTTACAGAGGCACGCCTCGCCGTCATCTCTTAACCACCGGTTGGAGCACGTTCGTTAATCAGAAGAAGCTACTCGCCGGAGACTCCATCGTTTTCCTCCGCTCCGAATCCGGCGACCTCTGCGTCGGAATCCGTCGTGCCAAACGCGGCGGTCTCGGATCTACCGGCTTAGGAGCCGACAATCCTTACCCTGGATTTTCTGGTTTCCTCCGCGACGACGAGACGACAACAACAACAACGACGAAGCTGATGATGATGAAACGCAACGGCGGAAACGACGGAAACGCAGCTTCTGCAGGGAGGGTTAGAGTAGAGGCAGTAGCGGAAGCAGTGGCGCGTGCGGCGCGTGGAAAGGCGTTTGAGGTTGTATATTACCCACGAGCAAGCACGCCGGAGTTTTGTGTGAAAGCAGCTGATGTAAGGTCAGCAATGAGGATAAGATGGTGTAGTGGTATGCGTTTTAAAATGGCGTTTGAAACAGAGGATTCTTCGAGAATCAGTTGGTTCATGGGTACTGTCTCTGCCGTTCAAGTCGCTGATCCAATCCGTTGGCCTAATTCACCATGGCGTCTCCTTCAGGTGCGTTTTAGCTCAAACTCTCTTCCTTATACAAAATTCGCGTTTTGTAAAAACGTTATAGGTTACATTTGGTTTTATTAATTCATTTATAGGTAGCTTGGGACGAACCGGACTTGCTGCAGAATGTGAAGCGGGTTAGTCCATGGCTTGTCGAACTGGTATCGAACATGCCTGCAATCCATTTATCTCCTTTCTCTCCGAGGAAGAAGATTCGGATTCCGCAGCCATTTGATTTCCCTTTCGACGGTACAAAATTCCCAATGTTCTCTAACAATGGCGGTGGCGAGTCCATGTGTTACATGTCAAACAATGACAGCAACACCAACATCAACAACGCTCCTGCAGGGATACAGGGAGCCAGGCAAGCTCAACAACTCTTCGGATCACCATCTCCGTCTTTGTTGTCTGATCTCAATCTTAATAGTTACTCCGCTAACAAATTACAATCTCCGGCGATGTTTCTCAACCCGAGGCATCATCATTACGATCACATTTTCTCTCGCCAGCCGAGGAATACAGAGACTAGTAATAACATTTCTTGTTCTTTAACAATGGGAAATCCAGCCATGGTTCAAGAGAAGAACAAGTCCGTTGCTTCGGTTAAGACCCATCAGTTCTTGCTGTTCGGTCAACCTATTTTAACCGAGCAGCAAGTCATGAACCGGAAACGGTCCTTGGAAGAAGAGGCTGAAGCGGCGCAGAATGAGAAAGTCTCACATGGATTAACATGGAATTACGCTTTGCAGGGATTTGAAACTGGTCATTGTAAAGTTTTCATGGAATCTGAAGATGTTGGACGTACGCTCGATCTCTCGGTTATTGGCTCTTACCAAGAATTGTACCGGAAATTGGCCGAGATGTTTCATATTGAAGAGAGATCGGATTTGTTGACCCATGTTGTGTACCGAGACGCAAATGGTGTTATCAAACGCATTGGGGAGGAACCTTTCAGGTCTAAGATAAATCTCAAAAAATTATTTTTCAGTTAACGGTTAATTTTCAGTTTTACTAATACCGGTTTTGTTTTAAAAAACAGTGATTTCATGAAAGCGACGAAACGGTTAACGATAAAGATGGATATTGCGGGCGACAACGGGAGGAAGTAAGTGTTTTTCAAGCACATTTTGATTTTGTTTATGTACCAATTCGAATACCGATTTCGGTTTGGTTATGGTTTTGTGTAGGACTTGGATAACCGGGATCAGAAGTGGTGAAAATGGTATAGACGCTACAACTAAGACAGGTCCACTCAGCATCTTCGCTTGAAAGCATTGAAGAATCAAGTGGCCTAGTTTTGATCCTAGTTTTATCCTCTTGTCTTTAATTATCTATTTTCTTATTTTAATGCCTTTTATTTTTGTTGTATTTTGAGTTCAAGTCTTTTGTGATGTTAACAAACAATTTCCAAGTTTTAGATATTCCTCAAATTGGTATTTGGGTTGTAATTTGTATATGATTCAAAAAACTTGCCATTATGCCATATCTTTGGACATTAAAAAAAAAAAAGAAGCTGCAATCGTAAATCAAAGCTTGTTTATCACATTTGATTTACTATCACGAAAATAGATATCTATCTGCAAATTTTAAAATTACTTTTCTTCTGGTTACATAACTTTTTTGTGCTAGTGGTTAGCTACAAGTCTTTGTTTGAAAAGCTTCCCGATAATGTTTAATTAATTTTTTCTCTAAAATTTAAAGCAGCCTCTCTCAACCAACGGAAAATGTAAGCAATAAAAAGAGACAATTAAAACAAAACAAAAATATTTATTGTCCATCGGGTCTAGTATATGAATTTCATAATTTGGTCTCCCTTAATCCATATTTATTAAATAAGTACAATGAACAGCAAAGGAAGATCCATTAAATATAGTATTTAGTTTAATTTAAGATACCTTCAATTGCACTTAAAGTTAGTTGCTTTGAAAATTAACCATATATATTTTATTCAACAGTGTTAGACACACAAACACACACACGTATGTAATGTAATTAAATATATTTATGCTAATAACAAGAAATCCAGTCGTTAAAAAAGGGCAAAATCGACAAAATAAAAAGATATACAATGTTTCATGGGATAATGTTTTACTTTTCACTCATATACGTAGGTTACTTAGAATCTAATTACACATATATCAACTCATCTACGTGAATTATCATCAAATCTTAAAATAGTTAAGTTAACAAATATTAACCAAATCATGATTGGTGGTGATACGAACCAGAATCCTGAGATTGTGATGGTAATTGTAAAGTTCAAAATGAAGAAGCAAAGCAAAGCAAAGAGAGAGGATATTGGGATCTGAAATGCGGAAAACATGACAGCAAAAACTTGACAGTGCTGGGTGAAGTTGTCGAAAAAGTCAAAGGAAAAGTGAAGAAGAACACAGATTAGTGATTGGGTCCCGCACATGACACTGTCTACGTCCATCTCACGTGCGGTCCCATTTCTGCCGCCGTTTTGGTGCTTGTGCCCTTTCTTCTCTCTTTTCCTAATTTACAGTTTTATTATTATTATTATATTGATATTCTGTTAAACAAGTTACAACAACACATCTTCTCACCAATGGCTATTGGCGGCGAGAACTCAAGTTGTCGTAAGTGTTGTCTATCAAGGAAAATCCATGTGAACCTTTGTTGTGTCCGATTGAGGATGATACTGTTTGAACTTTGAACTATAATTCGAAAAAACAGATTATTGATTATAAGATCTGTTGAAACATCTTAGTAACATCCTTATTTAAGACTCGTGAAGAAAACAAATATTTGATGGTAGAAAAACAGACCGTTGATGATATGTTTCAACAAACAGAAAAAGAGCTTACATATGTCAAAACTAAGACTGTTGAATTGGAAAAAAAAATTGATAGAGCAATTACGCAACATCAAAATGCTGAGCAAAAGAACTGAAGATCTTGACAAAGTCTTATCCTTGGGAAGAACAAGACAATGTCAGTTGGGGGCTTGGTTACTCGGGAGTAGAATCTTGTGGTATGAGAGATTTTGTTAAAACTACACTAGAAGTTAATAAATCGAGAGAGTCATATGTGATTAAAACCAAAACAAAGCAGAAGCACTCAATCTCAAAAGATTGCAGAAAGCCAACGCCCAAAAAAAAACCCTTTGTTCTACCTAAATCCATAAACAGACCTGTGATGACCCAGAACAGAGCAGATCAAAATGTTCACCGTAACAATATAAGACATGTTGCTAACATAGGAGTTGTCGATTACTTGTGGAAGCAAAAATTGATTGTTGGTTTTGTGGAAAGCATGGTCATATCAAAGCTAAGTGTCACAACTATCTGAACAGAATCAAGCAAGCGATTAAACATGACATAGTCTACTAGGACAATCGGACAAGAAACAAATTCTGGGTTCAAAAGTAAAATTGTATTATCCTCCTCACCATGTTGAAGATTGGCAATGTTGTGACAGGAGAAGGTTTCAACACATGAAGGGGATACAGGGGAACATACAAAAGTCTGATAATGTGTCTCATAAGAGAGCAGCCGTTTGTTGTGAGGTCGAAAGGAATACTCAATATTGGAACACACACATGTATGGAGTAAGTCAAATAGTCGGAGTCAATTGGGGGGGGGGGGGACAACGTTGTGATTCACCTAACAACAACTTGTTGTAACCTATAAACATGTGTTTGTTTTTGTCCTAATGTGCACTCAAACATGGGGAGACAATATTGTAGCTCTAAATGGATCTACATGTTATAGGGGAGAAACGTCTTAGGGGGAGCACAAAACTCAATAGGTTGGGATCAATAAGACCCTGTTGTGAACAATAGGAACCTGTTTGCTCGAGATGCACATCAAGTCAAAAAGGGAAAGATTGAAAGTGTGCGTTTTGGACGACACAGACAAGTCACGTGAATGACGATTAGTGAAGTCACGTGAAATGTTGCAAGAAGCTTGGAGAGGAAGGCTTACAAGTTTGTTAGAGATTTAAATTAAGATAAAGAGTCTTTAACAAAATTATCAAGAGGAAAAGGAAAATTCCCTTTTTGATAATAACAAACCAAGAGAGATTTTAGGATGATCTAGTTTTATAAAAGACTATAATAGAAGTTGGAGATGTGACTTAGTTTTTAGGACTTTAACGTGATAAAAACTTTTGAGAGAAAGACTTAAAAATTTTAAACTCGTCAGAGATCTGTTTACGACTTATCAAAATTGTGTTTGGGATTAAGAAATCTAGATTTAGGTTGGTTTCTGGGAGAATAATTTTCAACAAAATGAGAAATTTTTTAAGAAAAGTTTTACTTGAATAAATTTTGTTTTTTGTGTCTCTACAGTGTTCTGTGTGCAGATTTATAATCAGTAATCTATTTTGTAGAATTCTCTTCATTTAAAAGTTAGTTTGAAAATAACTTTTTAAATAACTATAAATAATTCCAAGCATTATTTCAACGGCTTATATTACATAAAATACTGATTAGTAGCCAAAATAAGCAAATCATTTGTAAATAATATTTTCGGCGCTACTCATCAGAATTGTTACGTTCTTTTACTACAAAGAATATGGGATCAATATCCTACCAAAAAAAAAAAAAGAATATCGGATCAATATAGCGGTATCTCAATTATTTAAACCAAAATAAACCTCATTGTTATTGTTCTATGCTCATCGTTATTATTGTGAAAAGTACTTTAAAACAATGGAGAAATTCATGGTTTCATTGGTGATCCACATATATTAATTTTTCGTCATAAATCAATTCCAAAAAAACACATAATACCTAGTAATATTGTTTGAGATTCTAAGAAGAAGACTTACTTTTGAATTGAATTTTGTCATATTGTTGACAAAATAAATAATAATTCAAATCATCCATCTCACTTTATATATTTCGCAAGATTAAAATATTATAAGTATTATATATAGATTCGTGCGATGCACGAGTTTTATGAAAAGTTTGATATGTTTATATATATACACGTATTATAGTTTAGATAATATTTAGTAATCTTATTAATTACTAATTTTTGAAACCTAACTTTATATGATAAAATTAAACACAACTTTATATGATATAATAATACTTAAAAATCTTGAATCATTAAATTTGACATGTGGAAAAATCTCGTTGATTATTAACTTTTGAAATCCAACTTTATATAATAGAATTTTATAACTATAAATAAAGATAATTATTTATAATCTTTTTTATGTTAGGAATAGAGACAAATGTTTCACAGTAAATATAAATATTTAAAACAAAAATATATTTAAACATATATATAAATACTGTAAAATTTTGGATCATTGGATTTGATATGTGGAACAATCCGGTTGATTACTAAATTTTGATACTTTATTTTATATAATAGGATTTGATATCAAATCAAAATATTATGGAGTAGATCACTTGCATAGAGTGGAAGCAAGATTTGATCTAGACAACCTGAATAATGAGTCATGTTCAATATTTAGGCCGACCAAAGAGAAAAGCAAATCTCCACGAACTCACATAACCATCAATTTAGGGCTTAATTACGACCGTTGATTATAAAATAAGCTGGCCACATGAACGGATAAAAATCATGATTAAGAAGAACGTAGAAACGGAGAGGAAACGATGAGTTCGAAAATGTAGAGTATATTTGCCCCTTTGATAGTTTTACCAGTTTTATAATAAATTTAAGGAAATAAAATAACACAAAATGATAATGAAATCCAACTTGATGACCCAAAAATGCATTAGCCAGTAGTAATTCCACCAGTTAAAGAATATATCTTTGAAAGTAGAAGAACTTAGCTATACATTGCAAGCCTGGTACGAATTCTTTTATTTAATTTGTCGATGACCTACAAAACTTAAACCTTCCATTAAAACCAAGTTCTTACCAGAACGTTATTAATTTAACCTAAATAAATATACTAAAAGAAAACAAGGTTTTTGACCAATTATGGACCAATTTTAATAATAGATTTCTAACAAATTATGGACCAATTCAAACATTATTTGAAAATTAGACAAAAATATCGAAACAGTAAAAATCCAACCCAAATTGGTCAAAAAGTATTGACAAGTTATCAACCATTTTGCTATAATTCTAACCAGTATAGAGTGGTAAAAATTGATTAGAAATTTTAAACCAATCATCGACCAAATCAAAGTAAAAAATTAGTTCACAATTTCTGATCAACAATATCCAAAGCGATTCGATTAGCTTGGAAGTACAAATATTCATGTTAATAGTTAGAGATATTTCTTGGAAATTGTCCATCACAACCTCAACAATATAGTTCTTAATAGTTGCATAAACATAATTTGTTCTCAGGACAAGATGTATTGTTTTTCTGATACACACCTTTCCTTAACCAGTTGAATGGAATTGATTGTTTCAGGGTTAAAATAAAAAAATATTGGTTGTTTTCACGACGTTTCCTTACGTTTTCGATAAAACTTATTAGAATGATTAATTATCTTGGTTTATAAGTCAATTAGATAGTTTTGGTTTGCATAAACCGGCTTTAACCAAAGTCAGCTGTAATTCACCTTCTCTTTATAACTAGATGAGACTCTCGTCTTCTTCATCTAGAACGAGATAGAGAATGATTTTTGTATTCACTTTTACCGAATGATGAATAACAAAACAATGGTTTCTTTCTTCCATTGATTCTCTACTTTTCATAAATTCTCTTTTATTCTAATAAAACCCTCTCGTAAAAGTTAATAGTTAAATGATAAATAGGAAAATTGTTATTTAAACTCCTAACTTTCAAATTTCAGCCATTTTAAGCATTAATTATCAGGTTCACCAAAATCGATATCAACTTTTGATTGACTTCTATTTAGGACCCAGAGTTTTAGTTGACTCGGCCAAATTAAACCCACCGTTAAATTGTATAACAGAACAATCAAACAGAGTTAAGCATTATTAATTGTCTCGTTAAGTCAAAACGACACAAGCTCAAAAACCCCAAATTTTTTCTCTGTCTATAAACTTTAAATTGAAATTGATAATATACATCTATCTATGAAGTTTATTTCAAGAGAATCTAGATTTGTTTTAAGTTAACCGTAAACACTTTCTTGTAGAAGAAGAAAGAATAATCCATGTTGAATTGGTCTTAAAGCAATGAACTTTGTTGAAGTAGAAAGATGTAATTAATAAACTATAGATTTGGTTAGATGATCACTGAGTTATACTTCCATGGAGAGAAATCAACCACATTGAGAAGAAAGATAGTTTGATTTAGCAAGTATAAATCACAAACTTATGATAAGAGAAAAGTTCATATTTGTAGCTTTTTCTATCACAGCAACGAGAAAGGTTATATTGTGGAGTTTAAGACCACTGATTATGGGTATAATGAGTATAAATCACCGCCAGAAACAGAGGATTTTATTGTCGTTGTACCATGTGTATCCATAATCTTCAGTTTTGAGGTCCACTTCTGTTCATATGAATCACGATCAAACATAACATGTGTTGTTCCAATCTTTCGCTCAAGCGTTTGCACAGCCTCTGACATTGTTGATCTTAATGAAGGAGACTAGTCAATAACCCTAAACAATCTCACTTCTCCACCGGATTGTTTGCTGCATAACCTTTGACATTGTTGCAATCCAAGATTAGTCAGTAAAATTGATTTCTAGGGTTATTGACTCTGTAAAATCGTAAGAGTGAAACCGATTTGGGGTTTTTGAGCTTTTGTTGTTTTGACTGAACGAGACAATTAACACTACTTAACTCGGTTTGATTGTTCTGTTATACAATTTAACAGTGAGCTTAATTTGGCCGAGTCAACTAAAACTCTGGGCCCTAAATGGAAGTCAATAAAAAGTTGATGTCGATTTCAGTGAACCTGATAATTAATGCTTAAATGGCTGAAATTTGAAAGTTGAGAGTTTGAATAACAATTTTTCCAATGATAAATGGTGTTGTCTAAATTTAGTTGACTTTGATCCAATAATACTGTCGTTTATAAGAGTATATACGTGTTTATGTATATTCTTTTTTCCCTTTTGGTAAGTTACAGATGAAGATTTTTCACAGTGCAAAACACGTTTGTGTGTATTTATATAAATACAATCACTTGTTAGTTTTTGGTTATGTTAATATACATGTGTAACTAATCCAGAAGGATACTCTTTTGTATTCACAAATGAACAATGCTTATGTATTGTTGTGTTGGAAATATATATTTGTTCAAACGGTTGAATTAAGTTGCTTATATCACATAGCCAGAAAATTATTCAATCACATGTATCAATGGATGAAAACTTTCCAAAATTTGTATGCATCATTCATATTCGATATTATGGTGAGTTCATATTGTGCTCTGTTCGTAGCTTTTTCTTGGGAAAGCGATAAAAATCAACGAAAATTAACCACAACATGATATTGAGGAATAAACATCACCAAAATGAAAGTGTGATATTGAGGATTATCATTAGGACAACAATGGTGCATTATATATAATCTCTAAAAATAATACATTAAAAATCTTTGGGAAAAATAAGGATGTAATTCTTATAATCAAACTCAACAAGGAAACTCGTACATCAAAAGATTTGGGGTAGTGAACACATATGCAACATCAATACCTAGATACAAACTAAAAACCAAGGAATAACTAGGTACATAACACCATAAGAACTCACCATAATATCAAATATTAATGATGTATACAAACTATGGAAGGTTTCTAGATGCATGTGAATGAACAATTTTCAATGCCAAGTGAAATAAGCAATTCAATTCAATGGCTCATATATATTTCCAAAAACAATAATACATTTATGATATAATAAGCAATGTTCTTTTGTGGATACAAAAGAATATCTTCCTAGATTAGTTACGCATGTTATAAGACAATGAACACTTTGGTTTCTCAACGGTCGAGCTCAAATGCAAAGCCAATTCACCACGGAGAGTGAGGGGTGTGACCGCCCCATGCCCAAGGGCCCAAATTTTTTTATACTTTAATTTCATTTTTTTTTTAATTTGTAGTAGTCTAAAAAAGTAAAAAGTAACCTAGAAGGAAATTTTGTTTGTTGTATGTGATAATTCATCTAATTGCACCTAAACTATACTAATTACATTCTAATTGAACATCCGTGTCGGTTAGCTTGGTACCGTGGTCGTAATTGGTTCGGAGTACGTAAAACTGGACTGAATCCATATTGCGGACCAGTTTTTCCGACCCGGATGTGTATATGACCAGAAAGTAGTTAAAATCCTCAATCGCTGTTAACCTAAAACCTGTTCTGAAATTCTTTTTCCCCTGAACACTAAATCGAGAATGAGCAATCTCTCAGGGAACTCGAGTGCTTCATCAAGTGCCTTGCATGGAGGAGATTTCGTTGGTGTTCCTCAAAGATGTTGGTGTGGGGAAGCGATTATGTTGAAGCTCTCAAATTCCAAAGACAATCCATATAAGAAATACTTTCGATGTGCTCATGCTGCAGCTGGTATGGTAAGTTGAAATCAGTCTTTGAATATTAGGTTTTCTCATTTACTTCTCATATGAATCAAATTTGACAGATTTGAAGTTGTGTTTCGTGACTGCGTTTTGTTGTTTTTGTAGCACCAAAGTGGCGACAACCATGTCTTTAGGTGGATGAATGAAGGAATTCTTCGTGAAATTGATATCTTGGATGCCAAAATTGATAGACTTACTCAAGAGACTGAGCGGAAGCAAAGAGAGGTGGAGAGTACCATATTTGAAAGAGTTGATTTGGTTTTGGTGGAGGCTAAGACTTGGTTCAAGAAGATAGTAGCTGTCTTGGTTATTCTCTTCATGATAAGCTGTATCAGCTTGAAGTTTATAAGATGAATTAAGAGCTTGTGTATGTTTGTATTGTGTAGGTGAATTAAGAGCTTGTGTAAGATGAATTAAGAGCTTAGGATCCTTTCATGCTAGTTATGTATGTCTGTATCGTGTAGTGGACTTGTTATGGTAATGATATTGCCCTTTATTATGTTGTTGTCTGTTAGTTATGTTTACTCATTCATACGATAAGTGACAAACATAGTAAAGACAATAGAGAAACATAGATAAGTGACAACATAGTAAAGACAATAAATAAGTGACAATATAGATAAGTGACAACATAGCAAAGACAAAAGATAAACCGAATCAGATTAGATTAATAGGTTTTAAATATTCAGTACATAAAAGACAAACATACAAATGCCCACTCAAAAATTTTCAACATTTGGTTTATCTTAGACCACAAGAAACATAAATACCGATGGTCCCATAATGTCAAATCATAATTGGAACATCCAAAAAGCCGAGTACCACAATAGACAATAGTAAAGTTAAACTTAATCTTGCAATGACAATTTTCTTAATTGTCCCTGACTTGATTCTCCTTGTGTTAATTCTCCTTCAGAAGGCTTAAAAACAGAAAACAGATTGAAAATCAGAATGTATTTAGGTGTAGAAACCTTGAATCTGATTGTATGAGATGCAACATTATAAACCAGTGTGCTTGGCTCTTTGTGAAACCGTTTGTTGTGCCCTGGTTGTCCACATTTCGTACAATGCATAGTCCTTTGGTTAGTTTTTTTCTTCTTGACAGGAGATTCATTAACTCCATTTTTCCTCTTCTCTGTAACACTCATTTTCTTTCTTCCCGACATTGCATGTGTTGGCCACGACTGTACGTTTGGTCCATCAGTTAGGTCAAAAGGCTGGACCTCGCATAGGAATGAGTCCATTCTCATATGTTCTCCTCCATGTGGATGTACAAAACCAATGGCATACAAATTCATGCGGTTCAACATATGGCATCCCACATACGTCAAACTTCTTACAAGTGCAAGTTCTTTTTTCTAGACTGACACGGTATGAACAACCAGCTCTAATCACCTCAAACATGTCGTTGGTGCTTCTAAACACTAAAAATTATACTGCAATCTCATGCTCTGATGCTAAAAAGTCTTCTGCATATGGTGTGATAAGTCCCTTGTGGCAAAGACTCACAATAGGTCATGATGCTATGCATACCAAAGCCAATTTCCTTATAGTCTCTAGCATAGGAATGAACGCCTTGCCTCTTGTTTTGACAATTGTAGCATTGAATGACTCAACGAAGTTGTTTTCAACATCCTCATAGAATGTTCCTAACCTAAAGAATGCTCTGCACCATTCTCTTGGCCATTCATGCATCACCACATCATACAAAGTTGTGTCGTAGTTTTGAACCTTGTCCAAGTTGCTTATAAACTCTTCTTCGCTGTAGCTCCACGCGAAATTCCAGACAAGAGGCTTCATGTATTGCTTCTTGTCAACCTTTTACTTAAGGCTTCCATATACGTGCCTTACACACATCCGATGCTCGGCCCTTGGAATCTCCATTTCAACCGCTCAAATCAATCCCTAACATTCTATGTAAACAAATAAAATGAGAGTTCAATCAGTCCCTAAGTAAACGTAAGTAAATCAGATATATATTCCTATTTCGTATATAATATGCTAGCCTAAACATATAATATGTTAACCTCAACATATAATCACTATGTTGTAAACCACTTTAAAATCAGAGTAAAATATTCAAGTGGATACAAACTTTATTAAAGTACTAAAACAGTGTGAACAACTATTAAAATAGTCTCAAGTGGAAACAAACCATGTGACAATATACTCAAACCATGTGAAGCACGATTATTAAAGCACTAAAAATAAGCAAATGTTATACCTTTTGTCGTTCAGACATGATGATATAGTGATCTCCATCTAACAACTCCAAGTCCACTTTTAGTTTCGAGAAAAACCACTGCCAGTTTTCTCTGTTTTCAACTTGGACACAACACCATGCTACCGGATAAATCTGGTTATTCCCATATCTTCCCAACGCCACCGGCAACTTCCTTTTCATTGCACCCTTCATGAAGCAACCGTCAACTCCAAGTACTAGTCTACACGTTTCCTTCCAAGTCCTTCTCAACTGATCGAAGTATACATAGAAGCGACTGAAAACATCTTGGCCCTCTTCATTTCTTACAGTCTCGATATGTACACTTGAGTTGGGATTAGAAATCATGATATCTGCACCATAATCTCGGAGACAAGCAAATTGATTTGCGTAATCCTTTTCAATCAATCTCAATGCCTTCTTTCTTGCAGCTTGACATTGATGCCTCGAAGTCTTGATCTTCCACTGCTTAAACATCATAGCTTCCATCTTCATTGGCATGTAATAATCAAGTTCATGTCTTATCTTATCTAAGAATAACCTAGCAATAACAGGAACCTTCATCATCTCACACCTTCCAGTCAGTGAACACGAGTGCACTTTCTCGTATGTTCTAACTTTCCACTCCTCTGTTCTTCCAATCCTAGATCAATAGATTCTCCAACTACACTCATTACCACCAGCACACTTGTAAGCTATTTTTGATGTATCATACCTATATTGCTTTAGATTTCTCTATGTTCTGCAAACATAATTAACAATGGCCTCTTGGAAAGCTACTTTGTTGAAGAAGACCATGTCTTTGGCGAGCATTCCGGCAGCAGGTGGAGTATCAAGACTCTTTTGTCCGTGACCTTTCTCTTCGTCCTCTAAATCTTCACTACACTCAATATCGCTTTCAGGCATAACATTGTTATGAATACGAGGCTCATCTTGGAATGTAGCTAGTTCACGCTCTATCTCATACTCGTTTATCTCAAACGCTTCATCATCATTTGAGCTCTCGTTCACCAGAGCTTCTTCCTCTCTACCGCCTCTCTCATTTCTCTCATCAATCGGAACCAAATGCCACTCTTGAGATTCCGTCGACTCCTAAACTACGATTTCGCTTCCTTTATTTCCTTCGATTCACGAATTTCTCTCAAAAATTTGGGGAAATTTTAGAAACTTAGGGTTCGATAAACTAAGGGTTTGGTTTATGAGTTTTTCACCTAATCGGGTCATGAACCTTTTAATCAGGTCTTAAATTAATTAACAATCGGTTTACTGGGTTAAGACCGAAACCCAAAATTTGGCTAACATTTAACCCGTGATTTGTTCAATTAGATAGATTATGTATTCAATAAGTTCAATTAGAATGTAATTACTATAGTTTAGGTGCAATTAGACTTCTTAAACTAACTGTAGGTGCAATTAAACTGAAGTCTAAAGATTAGGTGAGCCAGTTGTTATATCCAAACTTTAGGGTGGATATAGCTCGTCAACCTGGTAATATATGGGATAGTTCCTCGGGGTGGGGGGAGCGGAATATAATTTTAACATGAGTTTTGTGTGCAATTAATTAGGTTACTAGATACTTAGCAAAGGAAAAGAAATAACTAAACAGAACCAACCACTAAGAACTCGGAGAATAAAAATCCCAGCCTCAGAAAAATTTCTCCTCATTAAAAAGCAAAAACTCACTCTGATTGGAAGATTGACAAATCACATAGCTCAAAAGATCTAGTCCCACAATCCTTTCTTGTCTGAGCATTGGAAAACTGAGAAGAAACCAAGGGGTGCTGACCTTTGACAAAGATTATTTTAGTTCCAGTTTGAAAATGAAGCAAATATACAACGTGTGCTAGCAAATTGACCTTACCAGTTCACGAAATAGATAGTTATTTTTCAGAGATGGGAACCGTGAATCTCAAAAACATTCCCCTTCCAAATCCCCTTTTGGATAGCGTCCAAGGAGTCCCAATTCACCTGTGGATAAAGAAAATCATTGTAAGCATCAAAGAAGATATAAGGTTAGTGGAGAAAGTAGAGATAACAACACTTACAAGTAAGAATGAGAGTCCAAGTTAACGAGAGTCTAAGAATGTGTCCAAGGATAGTCCACATGTCGATAAAGAAATTATTATAAGCATCGACGAAGATATTGGGTTAGTAGAGAAAATGGAGATAACAACACTTACAGCAAGAATGAGAGTCCAAGTTAAAGGTCTCATGCCCCTCATCACTTAATTAACAATTGAATTCCTGAATGAAGAAGAGGTCACAACAACCCTCGTTTACGAAAAGCTCGAAAGACATTGTTTTATATGCATGATTCTATGCCATGAAGAATAAGACTATAAAGAAAGCATAACGAAAGGAACGTTCTATTCAACAACCATGAAACCACACCGAAAGGAAGAAATAAGTATGAACTACAACACTACTACCACACTTAAAAAGAACCTGGGAGCAAGTTCAAAATAGGTCATCGTTTTTAAAGTTTCTCTACTTGTAGCTTCTTCCCCTAGGTTCAAGATAGTTGCCTTATGTCGTTACTATTTTATTTTAGAGCTTAATTTAGTGATACAATCGGTCATGGAGTTCCTTTCCATTGTTCCCCCTTTACCCGTGTTTGCTGAAATCCCTAGCAACCGGTTGGAGATTGGTTGATAGTTGATGATATTTTTACCCGGTATAGTCATCTCGGATGAGCAAACAAGTTCCTTGTTCAAAAATTCGTTGGTTTAAACTTTTGGACGACAAAGGTTGGAGGATTCTCACATGTTCACCAGTTCAATTTTATTGCCAGACACGTAAATTGAACCATAACACGTGATACTATTTTGTTGTACTTGACTTATTTTGTTGTACTTACTGAAGTTAATGAATAAAGTTTCTGATGATAAATAAAAAATTTCAATATATATGGGGATAGTCTAGTGTCTTGAAAGCTTTTGAACGTATAAGAGCATCTCCAACTCATCTTTATATTTGCTTGAATATGTTATTTTAGAGTAAAATCCTCTTCAACTTATCTCTATTTTTGATTCAAAAATAGAGTAATGTTATTTTTCCTTCAATTTTTATAGGAACATTACTTTTTCTTTTATCATTACTTTTTATATAGTTTAGAGGTGAACTTTTTTATATATAAAACAGTCTTTTAAAATTTATAAATGATATGACTAATTTTAAATATTAAGGTAATTCATATATCATAAATGTTCGAACCGGGTCTAGCACAAGGAGCTAAGTCCACGATTCTGATTAAAAGAGGGAAGATTGGGCAAGGATTCTTTTAGTGTTTTAGAGAACAAGAAGTGTATTGTGAACATGATGATTGCCGAGTACAGTATATTGCTTAATGTCTAGTGCCAAAAAGCGGATCCCTTCTTTGAAGGACCTACCCCTCTATTTATAGACCATAGAGGCGGTTACAAATTAGATTAGATAAATGAAAATATACAAATTTCTAGATAAGACCGTATCTAGAAGATTCTTGCTAGATTTTCGGAAATTTTCCATGTCAGAATAGGAAAATTTCCATTTCTTTGTTTGATGGCGTGTTGTCCGACTTCTTTCAAGCTTCAGCGCGCTTCCGAGAAGGAAATCTTAAGAGTTGAGACTTCGATAAACTTGCCGAGTTCAAAACTTAGAATTTGGCCCATTGTTTCCGTGGACCGAAGTAGGATCTCGGATCCACCTCCAACAATTGTCCCCCCAGACTCGGAAATCAGTTGCCGAGTTTCTGAGTCTGGAAGTTCTCCACTTCTAGAATCTTTGGTCCACGTATCAGCCTGCGATTGGGTTATTTGAGGCGGTTTCCTTGGTTTCTATAAGTCATCATTTCGTTCTGAATTTGCCTTCCCCTATTTTTTTATAAATACTGTTCCAGTTTCTTTACTTTTTACCTTCATCCGAGATTAATGAGGTAACTTCTCTCTCTAATTTAATTTCCGAGTTACCGTACTTTTTTATAATCCATTGCCATGGGGAGAGAGAAATCTGAATCTAGTTCTAAGAATTCCGATTCTAATTCTGGTTCTTCTTCAGCTTCCAGTAGTAGGACCCATGACTATGTAGATATGTATTTTTCCAATAGTCCACTTAGTGATTTAGGTGACTGGTATGATGAAATCGATGTCGGGCCATCGATCATCAATTTGAAGAGACTTAAAAAACTCTATGATGCATGTCCCGAGATGGAAGATATTGATGTTAAACTTCCAAATTCTAGTGCCCGACTTTGGACTCCTCCAGATGGATATGTTGCCATCTATGACTGGTGGTTCATGAAATCCAAAGTATGGTTTCCGATCCTGGATCTCCTCCCTAGGTACTGTTATGCTCAGAGGATTGCAATGACTCAGTTTAGAGTTTCTGGAGTTGCAAACATCGTGGGGGTTTTGATCCTTGATAGTGAGGTGGGTGTTGATATTTCAACTCAGTTTTTCGAGGACATGACTAAATTTTGTGAAGTCAACGCCTCAAAGGGGACGTTCCTTGCCAAGGCCAAAACTGGTCTACAATTTTTTGATGAGCCGAATTCTAAAGTTACCGATTGGAAGACTCGATACTTCTTTGTTCATCCCGAGGACGTCTTTCATCCATGAAGACCTCTGGAATTTTGTACTTCCTGGGCTAGAACATTTGGTAGATTTCTAGGAATGACAATGTTTTGCCTCTACTTATCTCCCAGATGTTTACGTTTACTTTCTTTGTTTTGCAGTTAAGCACCCATCCCCCGCTGTTCATCCTCGCATTTCCAAGCACCAGGAATTGTTAGATAAGCTTTTCAGCATTCCTCGGCTTAACTGGAAGTTCTTGCCTGACGATCTTATCAAGAAGACTGCTTGTCGATATCAAAAGGGTAAATTTTTTTTTATAAACGGAATTAACATTTGTAGTCTTGATTTGATGTCTCATTATTATTCATTTTCTCAGGAGTTCTGCAAGCTGACATGGGGGTTGATGACTTCACCATGCGTAATGTTTTTAGTGGCCTAGATGCCATTTTTGGAGTTGTCCCAACTTTCCCTACTGAAGTCGGCACTCTTCACCTACTGATTATGTCCCTGAAAGGGACTTGACTATCGTAGTGTAGCCTGCTACTGTTTCCGAAACTCCAGTTATTGACTTGGAGTCTCAAGAAGCTGAAATTCCGGCCTTTGAGGCCAAGGCTGATTTTCCCGAGAAGATTAATAATAGTTCCATGGGTTCCCCATCTTCTAAGAAGAAGAAGATGAAAATCCTTGTCAAGGTTTGAGATCTAGAATCCCCAGCTTCTTTGTCTGGTTCCTCGAGTCTGAGGAAGAAGCCCGAGAAGAAGAAGTCGGCAGTTGATCCTGCTGTTAAAGGTAATATCTCTCGAAAAATCCCCTTTGCTAAATGTTTAGGTGACAAGGTGATTAAACAGTGTTCAGTGATGCCAGGTCGCGCTGCTACTTTTGAGGTTGCTTGGATGGCAACCAACAAACGCAAAGAGCCTCTTCATCCTCCCGAAGTTTCCTCTAACAAGAGGAGTAAAGCTTCTAGGAAATTCTGCATCAAATACGCTTTTGAGGAGCCGGTGCCAATTAAGGATTGTGTGGTGGAGGGGGCTGACTTAATGCGCTTCCTTCAAGATTCTATCGAGGCTCTTCCTCCATCTCCGAGATGGTCAACCGGGAGGAGTACATCACCATGGCAAAGTCGACATTCTCGGTTAGTATCCAATTTCCCCTCTTTTTTTTTTAGTTTTATCTGACTTAGCTTATTTCTGACTTAGCTTATTGGAGCAGCTGGAGAAATCTCACCAGGACTCGGCGGAGGCTTGATCTTCTTTGGTGGCTGTTCAGACTGATTTAACTCGGGTAACATTTGAGTTAGAGGCGGAGCGCTTGAAATCTCTAAGGTACGAGAAGGAGATTTCTGCTCTTAAGGATGCTTCAAGGTCTCCAATTGAGCTCCGAAATGCTGCTTTCCGGGCGGCAGAGAAGCATAAGGTGGCCATCTCCTCCCTTCAGAACGACATATGCACCTTTAAAGGTAAGGTTTAGTACTTTCAATCTTTTACATGTATAAAATGTTGATGAGTTTTCTTTTGTTTCAGGTTCCTTGGCTGATCGCCTCAAAAGGATCTCGGACCGTTTTGATTTCCTTGAAGTAAGTTTGACCAATCGCTTGGGCTATGCTAAGATATGTGGCTATGACCATCTCCTGCAGCGCATGCTTAAGAAGAGAAATCCAGTTGATGCTGATGTTATCTCCTTCGAGGCTTCTGGTCTTGCCTCTGCTAAGGCCCTTCCGGTCTCTTTTCTTCATTCTATTAATATCTTGTTTTTTTTTGTTGTAAAAAACATATTCATTCCCTTTTATGGGAAATTTGTAAAAACATTGCTTAATATATTTTGAATTAATAATATTCCGCTATTATCCTTTGTTTTAGAAAATTTTGAAGTTCGTTCAATGACGTTTTAAGACTTGTTTAACTATGATCAAGATCTTTTGGCTTTAGTAGAGCTTAGTTGACTCGTCTTACTTTTGTGCGAGTTTTATGTTTTCGAGCAAAATTTTGACACGGTGAGAATTTGCCTCGGCTTGGTTGTGCCAGGTTTTTGACTTGGCTAAGTATGAGCGAGATTTTAGGGACTCGGCGAGATTTAGACCCGGCTTTAATTGTGCGAGGTTTTTTGACTCGGTACGAGCGAGATTGAAGGGACTAGGCGAGATTCTGGACTCGGCTTTGGTATGAGCGAGATTTTAGGGACTCGGTGAGATTTAGACTCGGCTTTAATTGTGCGAGGTTTTTGACTCGGCTAGATATGAGCGAGATTTTAGGGACTCGGCGAGATTTAGACTCGGCTTAAATGGTGATACGTCTGCTTTGCCAAAGTTTTTATAGAATAGGTTAACGAGTTTATTAACTTGTCGAGAGTTTGAAACTTGGTGAGGTTCTTAAGACTCGGTTATATTGAGCGGGATTTTACGACCCGGTGAGGTTTTAAGATTCGGTTTTGAATGTTTGCCAAGAATTTGATCTCGGTAAATTTTGTGTAAAATTGTACTCTGTTTCGCGAGAATTTGATCTCGTCCTTTCGGGAGCTAGGGTGTAACCCATTTTTTTTTTAACCCGAGTTGGGGACTTAAAATTTTATTTATATATAGCAGCATCCGAAGGCTACCTATGTACTCCATAAGGATCAAACCAATACGTAGTTCTGATTACATAATTAATTAAATGAGGATGTGTCAAGTAACACATTTAGATTGCCGAGTCGGTGTATCTTCAATAGTAGTATTGTTTCAAGTTGATGGAGTTCCAACTTCACGGAACCATCTCTCCTTCCATGGTTGCTACCTTGTATACTCCTGGTTTTATGATTTCACAGATGATATACGGCCTTTCCAAGCTGGTGTTGAGTTTTCCTGCGGTAAGTTCTGCTGTGTTTCAAACATTTTCCGGAGTACTAAATCTCCAACTGCAAAGTGTCATCCACACGAACTTTCTTATTGTAGTACTTTGCAGCCTGTTATTGATAGTTATGTACTCGGAGAAGTGCCTCGTTACGTTCTACCTCCAAGTCGTCGAAGCTGGTTTCCACTGCTTCATTGTTCTTGATGCATAGTTGGTACAACTACTTTTGTTGGGGCCATTGCCTCCATTCTGTGTGAAAGAGAAAAGGAGTTCTTCCGGTTGAGCGTCTTGGTGTTGTCCGATGCGACCATAACACGCCATCCAACTCATAAGCCCAATTTCCTTTCTTTTCTGAGAGCCTTTTCTTTATTCTATCTATGATCTTCTTGTTTGTTGCCTTGGCTTCACTGTTTCCTTGTGGGTTTCGCGGAGTGGATTCGCTCTCTCGGATGTTCCATCTGGAACAAAAATTAGTGAACTTCACTGAGATGAATTAAGATTCGTTTTCTGTTACAATCTCGCAAGATAGCGCATGTCGGCCAATTATGTTCTTCCAGAAGAACTTGACTACGTTTCTGTCTTTGATGTGCGAATAAGCCTCTGCTTCCAACCATTTTGAGAAGTTATCTATCATGACAAGCATAAAACGCTTTTGCCGAGATGAGGGCAACGGTCCGACTATGTCCGTTGCCCACCGAATAAACGGATATGGCATAGCCGCTGAAGTTAGCTCTTCTGTTGGGGCGTGGATGATGTGCCTGTGTCGTTGACATTTGTCGTATTTGGCTGCATATTGCGCACAATCCTTCGCCAAATTCGGCCAATAATACCCGAGAGTTTGGATCTTGTGTACAAGTGATCTTCTGCTATTGTGATTTACACCAGCCCCATCATGTGTCTTTTTAATGATTTCGCTGATCTCGTCACCATTGATGCAAGTGAGGAGGATCTTGTTTGTACTTCGCCGATACAACTTTCCATCGACTTGGGTATAGAAAGTGCACTTGGCTTTAAGTCGGCGAGCTGCCCATCTGTCTTCTGGTGTTTCTCCATCCATAATGTACGCAAGAATCTCGTCTCGCCTGTCGGTCTTCTGCTCACTGGATTGTTCAATGTCTGGCATCTCGGTGTCGGAGTCGCCCCTAGTTTTAGTTATTTTCGAGATAATTTCAATGTCTCATTTCGGTAAACTTATACTTGGTTGGTCTATACTTTTGACTGGTATTATCCACCTTTGAATGGGATCTGTTGTGTATGCAAGAGCTGCTAAGGCGTTAACTGAAGTGTTCTCAGATTGGGAGATTTTGTTTACTTTGAACTTCATATCCTTTGTCAAATACTTGACAACTTTGAGGTATGATTCTATCCGGTTGTTTTTTGTATCATAGCCTCAATTCACTTGGTTGACTACCAGTTGAGAATCACAATAACATTCTACTTCAGTTGCCCCGATCTCTTTGGCCAACCTTATCCCTGTGATCAATGCCTCATACTTTGCTTCGTTGTTGGATGATGGAAAAGCAAATCGGAATGATTATTCCAAGATTTCTCAACTCGGATTCCAATTCCCGAAACATGTTGCGATGATGATCTGTCAATGTAAATCTTCCAAGTCCAAAGGATTTTGTCTGATTCTAAGGGTTCCAAGTCGAGGGCCAATTCAATTAGAAAGTCGGTCAACACTTGAGACTTTGTAGTCATTCTTCCTTTAAATTTAATATCGTCATCACTTAAATTCGATGGCTTACTTAGTCAGTCTCCCAGACTGATTTGGACTATATTAAATCATTTGTAGCGGGTGTTTGTTAACACAATGACAGTTGGAGATTGGAAATAAGGTCGTAACTTCCTTGCCAAGGTTACCACTACTAACACGAGTTTCTTAGTAGTCGGGTATCTGGTTTCTACTCTGTCCAAAGATTTGCTTGTGTAGAAAATTGGATGCTAAGTTCCTTTGTCTTCTCGAACTAGCACGCTGCTCACTGCTGATGCCGAGACCTCAATGTATAAGTATAGAAGCTCTTCGTCTTCAGGTTTCTCATGAATTGGTGGGGTTGAAAGATACTCTTTTAACTCAGAAAAGGCATTCTCGCCCTTTTCGTTCTACTTGAACTCTTTGTTTCCCCGCAATAAGTTGTAAAATAGGAGACACTTATTCGTCGAGCGAGAGATAAACCGATTTAGAGCGGTTATTCGGCCAGTTAGCCATTGAACCTCTCTTTTGTTCTTGAGAAAAGGTAGCTCTTTGATTGCTTTAATCTGCTTTGGGCTTGCTTCAATTCCCCTTTAAGTGACTATGTAACTGAGAAATACTCCTGAGGTTACTCCGAAGGTGCACTTTGCCAGATTGAGCTTCATCTGATATTCGTTTAATGTTTGAAAACATCGTGCTAGATATTTGACATGATCTTCAGCTTTGAGAGACTTCACAAGCATGTCGTCAATGTAAACTTCCATTGTGTCCGAGTTGATCAGCAAACATCTTGTTGACTAATCTCTGGTAAGTCGCTCCGGTATTCTTTAAACTGAATGACATTACTTTATAGCAGTAAGTTCTGCGTTCTATGATGATTGGATTTTTCTCCATGTCGTCTGGGTGCATCCAAATTATACCATGAGAAGGTGTCCATGAATGAAAGGAGTTCGTTTCCGGTGGTTGCTTCGACAATTACGTCAATATTTGGCAGTGGAAAACTATCCTTTGGATAAGCTTTGTTAAGGTCGGTGAAGTCCACACATGCTTGCCACTTTCCGTTCTTCTTGGGAACGACAACCGGGTTAGCTAACCATTCATGGTATTAGACTTCAATGATTGATCCGGCTTTGGTTAGCTTTTTAACCTCATTGATTATAGCTTTTGTTCTTTCTGGCCCTAGCTTTCTTCGCTTCTGCTTGATGGGGTTGTAAGTCGGATCAACATTTAATCTGTGGCTTGCAATCTTCAGATTGATTCTAGGCATATCTTTAGTTGTCCACGCGAATGTTGTTACGTTTTGTTCCTGAAGTTGGATCAAATTGTCTCGGATCGACTTACTCAGATTGACCCCACTGCTGATGCATTAGGACGGGTCTGTGGGATCGATGTTGACAAGTTTGACGCTAGATTGGTCTGGCTTTTCTAGAACAGGAGGTTCCGTTAATGCTTTGCTTTTCACAGTCGCCGTAATCATGCAAGATTTGTTCCGTAACTTCAATTCGGCGACAAAACATGTCTAAGATATCTTTTGAACTCCTTGAAGATTGTAAACTCCTTCGCTTGTTGGGATCTTCACACACTAGTGGTAACTTGACAGGATCGCCTTCAGGGTATGGATCCAAGGTGTCTCAAGTATCATATTGTAGATTGGCGGTTTATCCACTACCAAGAAATTGATCCATCTGGTTATTCCAGCAACTCGGAAGGCTAACTTGATAGTTCCGATTGCATTTATTATGCTTCCATCGAATGCAGTCATCGCTCTTTCCATTGATTTGAGTCGTGCATCTGGTAAAGCCATCTTATCCAACGTCTCTTTAAAGACTAGATCTACCGAACTACTTGTATAGATGAGAATCCAAGATATGTCGTAGTAAACTACTCATAATTTGACGACCATCGGGTCGTTATGTGGGAAGCTTACTCCTTCAACATCCTTGGCGGTGAATGTAACTTTTGAATCGACCAGTCCTAAGTTTTCCTGGATTGGATCAAGGTTGACCGCTACTACAACCTTTCGATCGTAGCTCTTGATTGATCTTATAGTGTCGTTACAAATTGTAATCCTCCCATGATTACATTGACCTTCACTCTTAGGGATTCAGATTATTTGGTCTCCCCATCTTGTTTTTGCTGTTTTGGTTTTTCTTTGGCACTGTTGTCTTGGTTTGCCACATTGTAAGCTGCTTCTCGTAACCCAGCTTCTTTTCGTTTTTGTGCCTTGAATTTCTGAGTTTCTTCTTCCAAAAGATTCAACTCTCCTTTGATAAATTTCTTGGGAAGTAATTCTTGTAACTGTTTGTACTTTGAAGTGGAATGACCAGTCTTATTGTGAAAGGCATATAATTCACTGCGATTATAAGTTGAATGGCTTTTTACGAGTTGAGCCGTCAGTTTCGCCGACTAGGAAAGTTGTTGCCGAGATTGCTTTTCCTGTAATACTGTGTTGTCTCAGCTCATGGTATTCTTCTTTTGACTCTTTAGCTCCTGAATCTTGATGAATTTTCTGTGTTCTGGCGAGGATTTGATTTTGCTCCACGTAGTCTGCATGCCTCGCTGCTCTGCATAGGGAATCCGAGATCGTACTGGGACGATTTACAAAGAGATCTCTTCGTAGGGCCTCTTCCGTAACCATTCTGGTTCTTAAGGCCTCAATGGCCATGTAGTCGCTAACTTTGGCCTTAGTCAAAATTTTCTTAAATGGTCCAAGATACGACTTTAGGGAATCGTCAATTCCTTGCTTCAAGGACCGTAGCTCCGCTGTAGAAGTGTCTTGGTTGACGAATAGGGCGTATTGCTTCATGAATAACTCGGCGAGTTGATTGAAGCTCTAGATCGATCCAGTTGGTAACTTGGTAAACCATACTAGGACGTCGCCGGTTAGATTCTCGGTGAAGAGTTGACAATAAGCTGCGTCCTCCAGGTCAGGATTGTAGGTTGTCCCGTTCATCATAACGTTGAAAGCACTCATGAATTTGATTAGATTAGTAGTCTCATCGTATGTAGGGCACCTTATTCGTGGTCTCCGATTTACGAAACCCTTTTTAGCCTTGGCGCAAAGGACGAGTTTCGAGCTTGAGCTAAAATTCGCCGAATCTCCGGTGCCGAGCTGGTAGCTTGATGGAACTGAGACCGCTTGTCCTCCATCATCTTGTATACGACTGCTGCATCCAACGTAGTTAGTGTTTGATGTCCTGATGTATTTGGCGTTGTAGTCTGTCCTGGTCCGACCATGTTGGTTGGTTGTGGATTCGGAACTGCTCCAAACAGATTTCTTTTGACGTTAGCTGACACTTCTCTATCTGGCATTTTGTTTTGTGTAGATGGGAGGCTACTTTCGTTTAGACGAGACTCAATTATGTCAAATCTTTCTGAGTTTCTTCGATCGAAAGCTTCGAATTATGCTATCATGTTGTGCATCAAATTTTTGATTGAAATTGGTCCTTGGGGCGGACCGGGGAGGACGACAACTTCATGAGAGTTTTCTCGGTTCTCTTCCTGAGTTTGAACAGATTTCAAGGACGATCCAAGAGTCGGATCAGTGTTTTCTTGGAGGTTAAGGTTCCTCCTTTCGGGTGAGCTGACGGTTACTTCGTTTTCCACCATCCTTTGTTTCACGTGCACTCCTAGTTTCTATGTAAAGAATTCCTTCGATGTCTTCCCCAGAGACAGCGCCAACTGTTCAAACCGAGTCTAGCACAAGGAGGTAAGTCCACGATTCTGATTAAAATATAGTATATTCTATAGTAGCACCATGAATAGCGCATAATAGAGCCGCGCCTAGTACACCAGCGACTCCCATCATATGAAATGAGTTCAATATTTAATTATGAAACCCTTGGAAAAAGAGGATGAATCAAAATATAACCGCTACACCAAAACTAGGCGCAAAGAACCAACCAGATTTTCCTAGTGGATAGATTAGGAAGACATAAACAAAAATAGTAATTGGATCAAAGAATATGATTGCATTATAAGGTCGCAATTAAACATATCGAGCAAGTTCATATTGACGTAACATAAAACCTATTAATACGAAAGCGCTGATCCCCTACACGATTAGTTACAAAAGCTTTTAGACAAGCATTCATTGCAATAGGCCAATAATCGATTTCTAGGTTTTGTCGTAAACCTAATTGTTTATTTCCAATTATGTAAATCATATTGTTCAAACCGAACTCAAAGGTAGGACATTTCCTATTTTTATAGGAACTTCTGTACCACAAATGAGGTCTGCGATTTTGGGTATTTCAGATCGGATCAGATCAGGTAGTTTGGATAATAGGTATTTAGAATTATTTAGAAACTTTCTGAAAATAAGCGAATTGTATAATGAAACAGGTCGGTTTGGATATCAGGTATTTCAAATCAAAAATTCAGATTCCAAACCAATCTGATCTTTCCGATTATGAAGTACAATACCAAGCGAAAAAAAAAGCCAAAATGAATGATTCAACAAATCTCTTACCAAATTACCCGATTTTTAAGTAAATACCCGATCCAAACTGACCCGAATTAGCTTCTACTTCAATTAATTTTGGTTGTATTTATATATTATAAAAATAGCTGATACCCAAACTACCTGACCCAACCAAACCGACCTGAATTTTTTTATAAATCTCTTACTATATTACCCGAATTTCAAATAAATACCCGAACTGATTTGTCCAAATTTTGGTTTGAGGTTAGGTCAGACAAATCAGTTCGGATTTTAATCTCAGGGCTACCAGAAACAATGGTATCTCCAATTATAGTCTTTTTGGGATGTAAAATATATCTCTTCTTACCATCCCCATAGTGTTTGAGACAAATATATGCATTTCGATTAGGATCGTATTCTATGATTATGATTTTACCATAAATGTCTTTTGCATTTCTATCAAAAATCTATTCTACATTAGACGCTTATGACCTTCCCATCTATGCCTTACGGTAATGTTTCCTATGGCATAAGACCTTTACCAAAATGATGTTGCCCATAAATCAAATTATTTAGTGGATTGGATTTCACTTGACTTTCTACGACTCCATTGGATGTGCTCGGGGTAGAAGTTTTGTATAAACGTATCGTCAAGATATCAAGTATTTTGATTTAACTTCTTTTCATTCTAAGAGGTGGATTAATCCGCTTAAAGCGTAATGATCATATGTATGTAATGCATTGTATGTCCCATAATAGGTTTCATTCTTTTAACTTCTTTGGAGAGTTGATGACTATTTATAGTTATTATCTTAACACAAGAAAATTTCGAATTTCGAATTTCATTATTTAGATTATTTATTTTAAAAGTAAAAAATAGAAGAATATATTGTAGTAAACCAAACCTCAATTATAGATTTTTTCTATTTTAGAATAAGAAATAGAAGAATATATTAGATTCACTCTACCATTTTGGATTTTAGAAGAAATAGTTTTTTTTTAATCATGCTGAAAAAATTGTTGTTAAAAACAAAACAAAACTGTTTAAAAAAAAAAATATATATATATATATAGCTTGATAAATTTAATTTTAAGTAATGTACTAATGCATAAGAAAAGTAGCCTAAAATATGTAAGATATGAATTATTTAAATTTACATGTGACTTTTCTTGCATTTTTATTTTTACAAAGAGAGTTTTTTTTTTTTTGGCACTGAGAGAGTTATATTTCGGATGAGGTAATTTTCATTTCTGCAATGAAATTTGTGACAAAAAAAAGAAAAAAAAAAGGAAAAATTAAAGACAGTGATGTTGGAAAAAGTCAAATGGTCAAAACAAATATAGAGTATAGTGACGAAGAAGAAATAAATTAGGGGTCAAGACAAAAAAGGGCGAAGGCTTTGGAAGCAAACAAAACAAGCTCCCTTTCCCTTATTTTGCTCTCTTATTTTTCAGTTCCAATCCGATCGCCATGGGATAATCGAATATTTAATATAAATTTTTTTTTGTCTGAATCGGATATTTAATTTATTTATGTAACTTTCGAAGAAAATAATTATGAAGTATCATATTAAATATTAGGTTTCTCTTTTTATTTAATGAAAAACTCCAAATTCTCATTTCTAAAACGTTATCTTCTATTTTAGGTAATTAAAAATCAATCTTACAAAATCAAAAATAATACACAATATAATTATATATATAAATTCCAAAAAATTTTATAAACAAACGCATTACATTTTAAAAAATTTTAAAATTAAATTTGAACTAACTATTACAAAAAATTTGATTTAATATATTATAAATCATTATATCAAAAACTTAATAATAGCGACTATAATTTCCGTTTGAAGCCTCATCCAATATGTAATATTATCTACCATCACCATTATCAAAATTTTAAAGTATAAGAAATAATTTATCAAATCAAAATTTTGACGACAAAGATTTAAATGTAATCTTAAAGATTTTAAAACTTGTCAAGTTTTTCTCATCCTCTAATAGTTAAGATAGTTCAGTTAATGAATTTGACATCAGAGATTTGACTCCTCCCCACTACAGTTGGTAGATTATAAGGAGATTTTAGATTATAAATTGATTTTTTTGATCTAATTGTTTACAAAAAAATAAGATTTTAAGATACAATATTGTAACCGTAAAAGCTCCTTAAAAATACGTATAAAAGGTATTATTCAAAATAATTTTGAAGAATGTGCTTTTTAACATGCCCATTTTTAAAAAATGTCCCTTATTCCAAATTTCCATTTTCCAATTTCTAAAAGAAAGAGTACCCTTTGAAAATAAATATGTTGACAACGACATTTTTGAAATTCCTCCTATTATTTATGACTTCACATGATTGATTTATATTATCTAATTTTTGGGTTAAATGGTAAAATTACAAAAATTAGTCACTTGCACATATATATATATATATTGTTGCTTGAAAATATTTTTATGCACCATTCAGTAATCATCTTAATTATTTTTTTTCCTCTTTATTTATACTAGTCATTGATCCGCCATTCAAACAGAATTTGTATCATTGTTAAGTGAATAATAGAAAAATAGTAATGATATAATGATTTGTTAGATGATAAAAAGTTTGATTAGAAAAGATTTGAATTTAACAAAATAAAATTTTAGAAAAAATCTTTACCACTATATTCCAATTATTTTATTTATTTGTTTAAGTTATTAATAACATATACTGAAATAAATTAGAACACAAAGTCAATAATACCATCCAAGACAAGTGGGTTAGTGGTAGTGATTTCTTTATAAATCTTTAGGTACCAAAGATTAAATTCCCTTCATGTAGTGGAATGGTGGGATTAAAAAGCCAATATGGTAGTTGACAAAAAAAAGTTAATAATACTGTTGATTAAAATCGTACAATATTATTATGTGATGTTCAACGGTTAAACACGTAATTATATTATTTTACGTCAAACAGAACACATATATATCTTGTAAAATTTTATGTAAACTTCTTTTGTTTTCTAGTTACAAAAATGCTATAGTAATTTTTTCAAATTGATGTAATCATCAACTAATTTGATATCAAAATTTAATTAATTTATTAATTTCATGAATAAATTACTATAACTAATTCAAAAATAAAAATTAAATGGGAGGTAACTGATTTTTGTATAAAACCCTTGTTGTTTTGTAGAGTATGAAGAGAAGATAAATTGTTTTTTTTTCATATCATCAATTATCAAAATTGCAGGTAACGAAATCGTGTATTTTTAATGAAGATATAATTGTTGCAATTATTAAAAAATAGGAAAAGACATAAAAGTTTTGGTTTATTATTTTAAAAATATCAATATAAATTCAAGTATAATATCATCTTTTTCATTGTCTACAAATGTTAAGTTTAAATAAAATTACATATCTATTTATAAATTTAAAATTATAAAAACTCAAAATTTTTTATAGGGATATACATCTTAATATTCTTTATTTAATCTCTTATACTAAATGAGCTTAATGCTGCCGAGTTGCTCTCAGTCTGGTAGTTAGGATGTTTCAACTAATGACTTGACATTAGAGTTCGATTCCTATCCGCTACATTATGGTAGCTTAAAAAAAGAATTTTAGGGGCATGTTTTAGGCTATGGATTGAAATTTGTTGATCCAGTATTGACAAAAAAAATGAGCTTAATGCAAAACCCATTACATCTTCTTTATTCTGTATTAAGATCACGTATAGTAACATTTCCTTTTCTTTATTATCTACAAAGTTAGATTTCTTAAATAAATCACATACCTATTAATAAATTATAAATTTAGACTTTTTGTTTTAGTTTTAAGTAAATTAATAATTTGTTATTGTAATTGTGATTTTTTCAAATAATTTAAATACTTTTGTTTCTGTGAAATTATTTCATTAGCAACCATGATAATCAAAGTTTACAATGTCATACAGAAATGAATGACAATTATTCTACAATTGCCAAGTAAATCATGGACATTGAACAATACGCTTTGTCATCGTATCAGCACATCGATTTTGCTCCCTAGGATTCAAGTTGAAAGTTATAGCTTCAAACATCGGAACCTTGATGTATTACAGTAACATATGCCTGAAGGCGTAAGTTAGTAGCTTGACCATTCAACAACCGCGAGACTAATATATTATTGCCATTAAAGATGACTCGACAAAAACCAAGACCCCAAACAGATTTAATTGTTCGGATAAGTGCAGTAAGCTCCGATTCTTCAGGTGAATGATAGCCAATGAATTTGCTCATTCGACCGTATAAAAATTGGCTAGTACTATTACAAAGTAACCAGCCCATTCTAGAGTATGTATCTCCCGAATGGTGTGAAGTATCGTAATTACACTTAATCCAATCATAAGCTGGAGCAATCCAAGTTGTTATAGCACCGGTTTGCTATTGTATGTCCCTTGACTCACACACTTCTTCATGTGACGAAGCTATTCCTTAGTATCTTCAAAGGCACGACAGACTGTAATGTGGTTTTTTTAAAAAAAAATTGTGGTTTTTGTTGTAATATAATTAAATAAAATTCAATTACAACTATTAAAAAAATTTGTAATAAATTTAATTTTGTAAATGTGGTATAAGAGGTATCTTGTCATTTTATATTTTAACTACAAAATTAGTAGAGGTATATTTTGATTTGATTTAAATACGAAACTAATAAAGATATCCAATGAACTTATAATTTGTTATTGTTTAAAATTAAGAGGTTAGTTAAATAGAAAAATTTTGAGTACTATTCTATTTGTTGTATTATTTTACAAAAATGCCCTCTTAATTTATTTTTTTGTAAAAAATCCCTCATTAATGAAAAATGAAAAAAATACCCTCAAACCTTTTTTATGAAATTTTTTCCCGTCAATTTTTTTTATCTCTAAAGTTTTCTAAAAATATTTTATAATGCTTAATAAGAGATCTTATGAAATTTTATAAATAATATATTTATAATTTATCTTATAAAACCTTATAAATAGTAAATTTATAAGTTATCTTACAAAATTTTATTAAAAAACCAATTTATAGGACATAAATGTAATATAGATTTATAAGCTTGTTTATAAAACTATATAAAACATTATAAAATCAAAATATTGAAAATAATGTGTATAACTTAATATTATACTCCTTCCGTTTCACTTTACTTGTCATTCTAGGTTATTTTACGTATATTAAGAATTTTTGTAGGTTTACCATATTAACCTCACAAATAACTTTAATTTACAGTCTTAATTATAACATCTATTAGTATTATATAGAATTTATAGCAAGGTTATATTTGGAAATTTTATACAAAAATTCCATTAGAAAATGAGAATGACAAGTAATTTGAAATAAGAAAAAATGTTTAGAATAACAACTAATATGAAACGGAAGGAGTAAGATATTTATAACATTTATAAACCAACTTTTAAATCAAACTTTCAAAATATTTTTTTATAAGGTTTCATAAGATAACTTATAAATTGCATTTTTATAAGATTTACAAGATAACTTATAAATATATTATCTATAAGATTTTATTAATGTGAAAACCAAATTTGAGATGAAAGTAAAATTTGGCCGGAAAATATATTAACAAAAAAGTAAATTTTTTTTAAAAAAATAATAATCTAAAAGTATTGTCATTTGTTCAATAATAAATAGAGGTAGTGTTGAAAATGTGCTCTTTTGGAAGATATTTTTCAATTGTCTCATTTAAATATGTGTGATGATGTGACTCTATAAGAATGTTAATTACACAACTGATTTTAATTTCTTTCACAATAAAAAAATATGGGTAGCTACATGTTTGCCATACATAAAAACTATGATTAATGATTCATTAATTGGTTAAGGTCCCAACGAATAATTAAATTAGACATTGAAAACTAAAACAATTGAATGAGTCAAATTGTAGAGATAATTTTTAATTAACTCTACAATTTTAATTGCTTGGGCAGCGAACCAAGCAAAACGTTGTTAATGACAATGTTAATTAATTATTTAATTAGCTAAAGTGGACAGAAAGATAACACTCACACAAGATCCAAGACCATATTAACATCCAAGGAAAAAAACATTATTATAAGTCTGTCAATAACATCAAATTCACCAACCATGTTAAATAAATTAAGTAGATGATGATTCGGTTGGTGTCATGATCCATTTTGTGACATCTACTAATTTCATATTTTTTATTAGAGGGTAATACATGGTAGTAATTGTTTCATGTATTGAACAACATGCAAGAAGAATATGAGGGTGACTGTATTAGTATACAATTAAGGGAATTTGTTGTTTTATAAGATTTAATTATTTGGAAACAAAAAAAAAAAAAGTGAAGGAGAGAAAGATTTATGATAACGTTGCAGAGACGTCGCAGTCGTGTGGTAGGACCCACACGAAGCCAGCTTTGTTTGTTTTTTGGTTTTTTTTTTGTCATTTAGTTTTATTAGAACATATCCAATATACCTTGACAAGGGTAGGTTACAAGCAAAGGAAAAAAGCAAAAGCCCAATTAAAAGAAGAGTGAAGAAAGAGACATGTGCTTCCCTTCTTCTCCCACCAGGTGTCACGAGCTCCTGCGTGGTTGAGTGTGATGATATGTGTTTCTATCTTATCGATTCCGGCATGCAAATCGACAATGAGTGGAGGGCAGCTTCGTCGGAAATTCGTCATGTCTGAACACTCACGACTTCCTTTGCTCCCAAAAATGGATCTCTGCTCCATCTTCTTCCTTCAGACAAATCCGGAAGCAAGTCGTCGATATTATCGGCAGCTAGAATCTCCATAGACTTTAACCCCTCAGTTGCAACTGAGTGATCCTGATATTTGACCCACATTGTCCTTCTATTGGTTTAACGGTGGAAGGCAGTTAAAGAATTACTTCTGTAAAAGACCTACCTATGAAAGAGACAACTTGCGGATCTTCCATCGGAGAAACAGAAAGAACCAAAAGATCCGCAACCCGATTCTAACATCGGAATAGTACAAACACCGGTAATTATTAAACACACCTAATCTAAAATATATATAACACTACACAAAGTATTAACACAAGACAAAATAAAACACAAGTAGCAGAGAAATACGGCGACGGGATCTAGTAGAAACAAAGACAAACCAAGATTTATCAAAGAGATAAACTAAAAAGGGGACATGCAACCACAAAACTAAGCTTAACTAGAAACACAAAATATAAAGGCAAAACAACTAGAAACAGAGAAAAGAGACCATCACAACTCCAACACATAAACTCGGCTAGTCTGAGGAGAAAACCCACAAGATCACAAAAGGAAACAACAACCGAAAGTCTAAGATAACCCGACGAAGCAGAGATGCAGCCCGGGAGGAAGATCGGAGATTGAATATGAGATAAGAACTCCCATCACTCTTACATCAAAAGGAAGGAGGAGAAAGATATGTAGGTGATCGGCGACCAAAGAGGACCCGAGAATTCCTCTCCTCCCTCTATCTAAGAGAGGGAAAGAGGATTGATAGTTCAGAACCATAGAAACATAGTTGTTTGTTTTGTTTTGTTTTTTTTGAACAAGCTGACTATTTACATTTTGAACAAGCTGACTATTTCCTTGGCCATTTTGCCTCTCCTGAACACTCGAACAAGCTTTTTATCCTCGATTTCTTTGACCTTCTTGGTTGTTGACGCATGTTTGGTGGATTACATACCTTACGGCTCACATCCAATGGAATAGGTCTTGCAGCATCCCTTGGAAAAATACTACCGGAGTAGGCGTTGTACAGGTAGGTCGTGTGATAGTAGAGATGAGTAAGTTCGATTATTGGTCATTTCCATGTGTCGGCAACGACAATAACATGCACACAAGGATGTTTTTCGACGTCATACCACTTGCAAGACCAAATGAGAAGATTCTGATCTTGTAACAACAGCTTAGTGTTTGTATATATCCTGCACATTGTACTGCCTAGCTTCCTCAACCCTAGTCTGTAATTTAACAAACAAGTTTCAACTCAATCATGTAACATTTAAACTCTACTAAAACAGAATGAAATCTACTATAAATGAATAAACTCTACTAACTGCTACCATGCAAGACGACAACTTCAACATATTTCCTATGGCTTTCAGTGTGGTTGATACCGAGAATGACGAGTCCTACCATCAACAACAACCTTCCTCATATAAAGAAAACCTCTAATACTTGCATCGAATGCTATAAAAAGAAACTTGAACCTGTCTTGCCCGTCTACTTCGAGCTTGATTAGGGTTCCGGAATTCGCTCTTCTAATAGCAAACAAGTACAGAGGAAGTTCTTGGAAACTACTTTCAAAAGTTCCTGAAACTAGGGCTCGTGCTTGGCTTAGAGTACGGTGTGCTTTCCAGTACTTCAACTGCATAAATTCCAGTAGCCAAAGGTGAACAACATACAAACTCTACTATAAACAAATTAACTTTACTATAGGAAGCTTAACTCTACTATGAACACATTAACTCTATTAACTTATATTAACTCTATTATATGAAAGGTTAACTCCATTATGACTATACCAACTCTATTACAAAAAGACTAACTCCACCATGACTACATTAACTCTACTAACGTATATTCAAAATACCATTTTAACTCTACTATTTCTACATCAACTCTACTAATTAATATTCTGAACTCTATTAAGCTATCATTTTAACTCTATCATATATGAAGATTGTACCTTTAGACCGAATTGCTTGTTCATTGAATCAGTGACGTGATTAGGAAGAACAGAAGGCCCAATACCACCTACGAATTCCATGTATAATCATGCTAAACTTTAGTAGACGCTTGGCGTGCACAACCTGATCTCTCTGTCACTGAACAATTATGTTCTCCCCTATACTTCCAGACAAAGAAACAACCACTATCGGCAATAGGTGAAGCTCGCACTCGCCACTGACAGTTTGGTACCCAACATTTCACATCCAACACTGTCTTCGATGAAGCCACAACATTGAAGTCAAACCTTTGTAAAACAGAAAGAATCTTTAACCTCGTCACGAGTTCTTTTTTTTGATGAGTACCATTGCCCAACAGCCAATTCTAGTGCTGACATTTCTATGTCCAAATACTCAGCTTTCAAATCCAATTCCATTGTTTTCCCCGAGAGATTTTTCTTCTCTTATTCCTTGGATTTCCTACGAACACTGATATAATCTTCATCATCTGAGCTTGCGCCATCCATATCATCGCAATAGTCGAATCTGAAATCCGCATCTTCATCTTCAACATGTTCAATTTCGTGTTTCACATTTTCTGGCATATGCTCGGTGTTTGGTCCACCTATACTAAACCTTGGATCAACTACACTACCCTTATGATCAACTTTACTGGACCAAGGGTCAACTCTACTGGACCAAGGGTCAACTCTATTTGACCAAGGGTCAAATCTATTATACGACGCATCATAGTTCTCCCACTTACAATGGAATTTCCCGTCACCGTTACCTTCTTCTGGGAAACTCGCTGAAACACGAGACCTAGTGGAAATCTCTACACATAGACGAATTGCTTCTTTACAAAATTGTTGCACAAACACTTGCAATTTTCTTTCGTTACTTACAAAGACAGGGGGAGTATCTGGTGGTAGTGAATGAATGACTACATTTGACATGTAGCTTAAATTTACCTCATGACTTTGTTGATTCAAACCAAAATCGGCATACACCATCCCTAGAAATTCATCAAACCTTGTATCATCACCAATGCCTATGATCCAAGAGCCGTAGGACTGGTCCACAAAAAACTCCATCGACTTTCTTTAAAACTCCAACTCCCATAAACTAAAATGATTTGATCCATAGATCCAAACACTAAAGGCCAATAAACTCTATAATAAAGGAGCTTGAATGAAGTAAAGGAGCTTAAAGGAAGCTCCAATGGCGTTGGCGTCATTGATTGAGGAAGATGTTATGTGAGCGGCGGGTGTGCTAATAACTGAGGGGTAAATTCATAATTTCAACTCTACTACGTAGTCTAGGTTTTCACCATCAACTCTATTACAAAGGTCACTAACTCTACTACGCATAGAATTCAACTCTGCTATACACTGCTTTTTCATATATTTCAACTCTATTATACACAGTTTAGCTCTACCAAGATATGATTAACTCTATCAAGTTGACTCAATTAGTTTAGTAGAGTTGATAAAGCGGGAAATTTCACTCTACTACGCATAAACTTTAACTTTATTATACACAACTTTTTAACTCATGTCAACTTTATTATACACAGTTTAACTCTATCAAGATATGAATAACTCTATTACGTTGACTCAATTAGTTTAGTAGAGTTGATAAAGCAGGAAAATTCACTCTACTAAGCATAGACTTCAACTCTACTATACACTGTTTTTTCATACATTTCAACTCTATTATACACAGTTTAACTCTACCAAGATATGATTAACTCTATCACGTTGACTCAATTAGTTTAGTAGAGTTGATAAAGCGGGAAAATTCACTCTACTACGCATAGACTTCAACTCTACAACTCTATTATACATAGTTTAACTCTACCAAGATATAATTAACTCTATCACGTTGACTCAATTAGTTTAGTAAAGTAAGTAAAAGCGGAAAAATAAACTCTACTATGAACAGACTTTAACTCTACTATACATAGCTTTTTAATTCGTGTCAACTCTATTATACACAATTTAACTCTACTAAGATAGTATTAACTCTATCACGTTGCACTCAATTAGTTTAATAGAGTTGATCAATGCGGGACCGCTTACGTGGCAAGTTTCATTAATGACAGTTTTGTAATTACGTTTTTGTTTATTCATCAAACAAATGGCAAAATAGTATTTATAGAATTAAAAAACATTTGTTCTATTTAAATAATTAACTCTTAATTTGGTTCTAATCTAACAATTCACCTGAGATATAAATCTAAACTAGCTAATAATAAATCAATAATATACGTTTCTGGTGAGTTTCTCTCTCTCTTCCAGAGTAGGAGATAAGGATGGCGATATGATAAGGTCAGTGGGAGATCGAAACATACGGAGGAATCATCTGATTAGGAGATCAGGATTTTCAAATCATATCTATTTTTCATCGATGATGATGCGGATGTCGTTGTTCTAGTTCACTTTCATGGATATCAAGTACTAATTTGCTTCACTTTGAACTTTGATATTCAATTACTCTCTCTCTCTCTTTTAGAGAGAGTTTCTTTAATCCTTCGATGAAGATCCTCGCAGGCGTCTCTCTCTTCTCAGATCAATATCCTTCAGAGAGAACAGCTTTGCCTTCTTCGTTGTTTGGATTTTCAATTCTGAGTTGGTCGGTAAAAAATCTTTGATTTAGTTGAAGTAAAATTTCAACAAAGCTCTTTCTTTCTTGGAATATCATGTGAAAGAAGGGAGTTAGTAGTTTGGGTAAAGCCAATTTACGCTGATAACCTGAGTTGTTTTTTTTATTTTTATCCTTTCAGTTTCATCCTTTTTTCTTTGTTCTTCTATCTTTTGTTAATAGTTTTTGGGTTTCATATGAGATAATAATATCATATAAGAGTGTTGTAAGAAACTTCTCTCTAGTCGTCTTTAATCCTTAGTTTCTCCTTTTGCCATAAGCTCAAAATGGTTCTTGATTTTGAGGGTGCCTAGTGATTATAGCTTCCTTCGTATGCTGGTGATATTTGCCTTCTTGTCGCTATTATGTATCCTGAGTTTCAATAAGTTAGACTTTCAATTTCAATCATGGATTTTTCAATTAAATCAATTTCTTTTTACCCGTGTTTGCCAGAACTTCTAGCAACCGGTTAAAATTAATTGATTGATTATTATCCTTTATACCCGTTTTAGTCATATAACAGGTGAGTAAAACAGTTTGGTAGTTCGGATTTGTTTTCAGACGAAGATCAACTCATCGAATTTGAGCTCTAATGCGACGGAGGTTGGTGGAACAACAAGTATCCACTTGCTCATCTCTATCATTAGATAAGTCGTGATGCTTATCTTTTTGGCATTACAATTTTATGTATTGAGTTTATGTGTAAATGTTTGGTTGTAATTGGGTGGTTTTATCAATAAAATAAAGTTGACGACAAAAAAAAAAAACTAGCTAATAATGTCATATTATTCATAATTTATTTTTTATTCATGAGTTGATGAATTGGGTAATAAATGAATTGAGAAACTTTTGTGTTTTGTGAATGGTAAATAAGGAATGGAAAAGTTTGGAAAAAAAAATGGTCTAATATAATTTTTTTTTTGTCAACTAGCCAGAAGGTTTGATCCCTAATATATGAAGATTTGTAAAATAAATACTACCACTGACCTACTTGTCATCGGCTAATATAACCTATTTATTATATAAATAGTGAGGATAACTTACATTTTTAAAAATATTTAGATAACCTGCCTTATTTCATACCAAAAATATCCTAGATCTATTTATTTATAATCATTTTCTTGTTTCCATTGAATATATAAATCCTTGTTTTCCTACACTTTCTTGTGTTTAGAATTCTTCAAACATAAATAATTTTACTTTTTTTAGAATCAAGTAAGATTTGAACCCAAAAAAAAAAAAAACTAAATCAAGTAAAACTTTATTCATAATTTTCATTATTACTTAAAGTTGATTGATTGATTTTGAGAAAAATTGGTAAAATTTTCTTACTAATGTTATCTGTGAATTTTTCTTTCTCATATATTGAAATGAAATTAAAAAAACAGCAGAAAGTACGGACCGATCAATCATATTATGTGATGTTGTTTACATTTACGTAAATGTATAGACCAATCTATTGCAAAGATCACTCGTCCCTACATAGATCGATTATTCTGTGTATCACAACTTTACATATTTGTTTCCACGTGATCTATGGATTAATCGATCAGGGTACTGATCAATCGATCTTTACTTCACGCAAAACCATTCATGTTTTCTATTAATTAGAGATCGATTAAATATGATACTTGTGGCCTTTAGTCTAGTGGCTAAATGGTAAGTTCACTAAAGACAAGCGCACTTACATGTCGAGGGATCGAGTCCTGCCGCCTGCATAATGCAGGAACTTGGCTAATGAGCCGGCCAGTTGTAACCCAATATTGACAAAAAAAATACAACAATGAAACATAACATTTTATTCTATATTATAATGATTGGATTGCACGATATTATATATTATCATCAATAAAACAAGTAAGTGATTAACTTGAAAAAAAATTTAAAATATTGTAATTAACTCGATCATGCATAACAATTAACATAACAGTTATTCATGCGTATTATCAAATTAATTATTAACTCATGAATTCACATTAAAATCATTCATTAAATATGATATCATGAATTATTTTATTAATCTGAGGTAAGATTTACTCTTTTATATGTAGCTATACTTTGGAATGTTTACATATGAAATAGGGAAAAATGTCAATTAAACATTGCAAGTACCAAAAATTGTTGATTTAACCTTAAATTTTGGATGTGGTTGATTAAACCTTCAATTTTTTGTTGACTTTTGAAAAAACCCTCAACTTTATGTTGACTCGCCAATTGAACATTCTGATAATCCCAAATCAAAACTGACTCTGAAATCGAAAGCCAAATTGGTTATTTGGAAGTTCGATTCACTTCTTATCTTCGTTTTGAAGAATCTCTAAGCTTCATCTGAGCTCAAAATCGTTGGTTCATACTAGTATGAAATACCTTATGCTAGTATGTTTTGGGAAAGGTGAGACATTAGCTTCTGTTTACCCATATATATGTTGCATTCAAGTTATCATTGCCTATATTTTCTTGCAGGATGTAGCTTCTTTTTTTCCTGTCAGACGTACTTTGGTTTCTTCTAAGATGAAAGAATCCAAGAAATTATTCAATTTGGAATTCCGAAAAAGAAGCCTTCATTGAAAGTTGGTCCACTTCGGGAAAAAATTGGAAGGCAATAAGATTCATTATAAATAAAGAGTTATAAATTTAGTGCATAGAGTGGTGGTGATATGAGGGACCCGTTCGAAGACGAAATTAAGTTATCACCCCATACAAGTTTTACAAAGGTTCAAAATAACTTAAAACAAGACTCATGATTATTAATTCATATATATGTGGATGCAGTTTATTATTATGTTATAAAGATTGCATGCATGAAATTACATAAATAAAACAATGAAACATAACATTTTATTATATATTATAAAGATTGCATGCATGAAATTATATATATCATCATCAACATAACAAGTAAGTGATTATTTTTTAAAATTTTTTAAAAAAAAAATATAATTAACTTGATCATGCATCATCTTTAATATAACAATTATTCATAAAATCATTCATTATATATGTTTTCATGAATTATTTTATTAATGTGAAGTAGAATTTACATTTTTTATATGTAACTGTACTTTGGAATGTTAGCATATGGAAGACTTTATGTTAGTATGTTTTGGGGAAAGTGAGACATTAGTTTCTGTTTACCCATATATATATATATTTCTTTTAATTTATGATTGCATGCATTTTTTTATTAGATGTAACTTTTTTCTTTATTGTCAGACTAATTTGGTTTTTTATAAGATAAAAGAGTCCAAGAAAATATTCACTTTACAGTCCTGAAAATAAGCTTTTATTGAAAATCTGTTCACTTTAGAAAAATATTGGAAGATAATAAGATTCATTATCCGTGTGTTTAGATTTTTAAATTTTATCTTGTTTGTTGTCAATTATTCAATTAAGTTATAAAGTTTGTGCATCGAGTGGTAACACTACAAAAAAAGTCCACATTGATAGCATATCAGGATAGTGCAATTTGCTATACTGCTATTGTAGATTGATTTTGATTTTTAGTTTCTATATAATAGCATTTACTAAATGCTAAGGCAAGTTTTACACTAAGTGCGAGAATAACATCCATTATTCCGCCCAACACTTAATGAAATTTTCAATAATCCTCTATATTTTTCACTTTCCCTCTTTCGCGACTAAATCTAACCTTTTCCTCAGAAATTTTTCGGAAAAAAAGTCAAACAAACCTCGAACTTACTAAAATGAGAAGATTAAACTATGAACTCTCGAACATCCAAAATAAACATCAAATTTTTACGTTGACCGCAAAATAAACCCTTAATTTATGTTGACTATTCTGATTAACCCCGTCGTTAATCCAGCTAACGGAAATAAGTAACTCCGTTAAAATCTGTTAATTAATCTCCACTAAGTAAATTGGTGTGTATTGATTTTAAGACAATCTCACTTCATCTTTCCCATTTGAAAACCTTAAATCTCTTTTTCAGTTTTCTTAGGATCAATTTTCTCTCGAAATACCAAATGGAATATTAGAAGATTAGAAGAAGAAAGTAGAGAAACATGTTATATTCTGAGACCAACGGCGGTAGTTCCAGCAATCACTGACTTCAACGCCTATCTCCTTCAAATTCTCTGATTCTTCTATGTCGATCCCGTTTCAATTTAACGAGGATAACAATGGTCGGTTTAGGAACGCAGCGTTCAAATCGGGAAGCAAGGAAGGGATCAAGGAGTTCAAGGTGAAGATTATGTCGGATCTTAAGGCAGTGAAAGACATTGTTGATATCGAAGAGCAGGAAATCAACGGTTCCGGTTCCCGCAAGAGAAGAACAAAGAGAGAGATTTCTCCCGTGAAGCCATGAATTATGAGAAAACGAAAAGTATCGTGTAAAAAACCAGTTTCTGAAAACCACTCCAATAGTTCGAATCAAATCAACAAAGGATGTGAGGAGAGAAAGATAGAGATGATGAATCCATCGTAAAACTCTGTTGTGTTTACAGAATGTACATAGATGATGATGATAAGTTTTGATGATTTTGTAGTTTTTCAGTTGCTGTTCAAAGTTTCAAAGTATGGAATTAAGGGTCATAGTTCTTGAAGCTCCTTCCTCTGCTAATTTTTGTTTTCTAATTTTTTTTTCCCAAATTTTTTTCTGAATAAATTGTACAAAAGTTTTATGCAGACGTTTAATCGAACTCAATTTGATTTTTCAATTTGGTTTAATAAAATGTTGAGATTATCTTCTTCACTCTCTTCTCTTATCTTTTAAATTTTTTTAAAATAGCTCAACTGAAAACCAGAGGAGGAGCTAAGTTGTCGCCACCGTCACTTACATACCTGATGATTTTGACTTCAAACCTTCAAATTTTTTGTTTCTTTAATTTTTTCATAGAGAATTGAAAAGCTTATATAGACAAACGAAGCTTCGATTTTGTGAGTTTTTAAGAGAGGAAGAAATTAAAGCTCGATTTCATGAGCTGGGTTTTATAATTGGGAATTTTGTATTTCGAAGAATAGATGAAAACTATGTCATTTGCGTTTTTTGTCTTTGATTTCTTTTTATTCAAAACCCACAATTTTATTTAATGAAGATTAATTAACAGATCTTAACAGAGTTATTTATTTCCATTATTTAGATTAACGCTGGGGTTAAAGAGAATGGTCAACAATAAATTACGAGTTTATTTGGCGGTCAACATAAAAGTTCAATGTTTATTTTGAAGGTTCGTAGTTTAAGTTCAAGGTTTATTTGATTTTTTCCCAAATTTTTTCTCACAAATTTTTTGTGAATCGACTCTCCTAACCTCATAAATCTCTATCTCAGACCACAAATTAGCCTCCCTACATCGTCGCCGATCCTATTTTCGTCGTCCTCCATCTACGTTGAGCTCCAATCGAAGGCAAGTTGATTTCCGCTGTTCTCTGTCAGTTGATTTCTTACTCTCGCCGGCTATATTCTATGATTTACTCTTTTGGTGACATATTCTAGGTTTTTGTGTTAATGCACTTAACAATTTCCTTGTCAATCGATTTTGTGAAAAAATTTCACTTCGCTATGCATCTTCGAGCCTCAATCGAAAATTCTGATTGTTGAAAAATCGTCAATATGAACCATTAGCTCTCTGAAAACTGTGATTCCACTTTATTCAATACTTTTAAAAAAAATTTCAACCCTATGAAAGTAGAAGATGATTCAATACTTATTCTGAGATTTCTTAGGTTTTCTTTAGTTTAGTTTGGTAGAAACTCGATACAAGGTCATTTGTTCTGGGAATGATTTAAGCTAAAAACCAATTCTGCTTGATTGTAGTTCTCTAATTTACGCTAATGAGTTTGCTAATAATGTTACCGCTTATTACTTTTTAAAGAATTGATTTTGGTTTGTAAGAAATTTTAGATTCTGAGGTTCTGAATTTAGTTCATTAGTTATTCTGAGATTTATTTGTAATTGCTTACTTTATTACGAATCTGATTTATACTTTATCTATTTAAGAATGAAATCTAATTAACAGGTTTACTTTATAAGCATTTGTTAGTAAAGATTTCTTGAATGATTATATCTTATACAATAGAGTTCTTAACCAAAAGCATGCATCTTTTGTTTAATTTCTAATTCTGAGAATTTGTTAGTTTTCTGAAATCCGTTAGAGTCACTATTAGTCCTCTGAAATCTGATACAATATACCTCTGAAATCTGTGTTATTCGTTAGTCATGAGAGAAGGAGAATGTGTCGAGTAAAGCTCTTAAAGCAATTTGTATTGCTTGTAACAAGTAATCAATCTCCTTGTTTTAAGGTGATTTTAACTGATTAATCTACAACAAATACTGTAGTGATTCCTTACTTTCACTTGTTTGATGTTCGTGTATCAAGTGTCAAACTTTATTCCATACTTTTAAGCATTTTTGGTTAGCTTTGATATGCTAGACTCTTTGACTGACTTAGGTTTCATGTCTTTAATTTCCTTCTCTGGTCAATCATTGCCAATAATGGTTGCAATGTGCAAAGACAGATGTTTTTTTATGTTATTTTTAGGCCATTATTAATATCAGTCTTGGTGATCTTTTCTTCTCATTCTAACACCAGGTTGAAAAGATTATCAAAGAGTTATCCACTAAATATGATAAAGAACTCTTAAATTGAAAAGAACAATCAAAGAGGCAGCTAGCTAGTGACCATTCAAGAGGAGCATGCTTCTCTGGTATGCACGACATCTAGCATGTCTTTGAACTCATCATTTATTGAACTGATTTTGTTGGTTTTTCATATATTTGAAATCATTTATGATTTTTTTAACAAGGTTTGCTTATCTCTTAGCTAAAGTTCAATAAACTATGAAATGTTGCAGAAACGTTTTAAGTGTTTTAAAGTTGTGAACCACTTGTAATTATGCTAATTACAGAACTTGGGATATGTGAGATTGTATTCAGTGTTTGTGGCTAATGAATCAGATTGTTCTTAAAATACTTAAAATGAATCAGATAGTTCTTACTGATGATGCAATTAAAACAAAGGTGCGAAATCTAATATGTTTGTGCTAAAAAGCTTTTTGTTATTTAGTTTCAAGATTATGAGTTTATTTGTCTGTTTTTTTAATCATATCAATGCAGGTTTTGGACAAAGCAGATCCATGAAGCCATCTCTTGGTACAATCAGGCTCTTGGTTTTCACTTTGAAGCTGGACATGGTAATGAAAGATATATTTAAGTCATAACAATCATAGTTCATTATTATCAAAGTTTGACCACAAAAGATCTTGTTATTTTTCAAATTCTCTTACAGGAGTCAAATTCACATCCACTAATATTGATGCACAAAGGCCAACAAGTGAATTTTCATTCAAAGTTCACTATAGAGATGACTGTATCACATGTGATCATAGTTTGTTATTATTAAAGTTTGCTATTATTTAAGTTTTTTCTTTGATAATCTTGGCAGTCACTTGCAGAATCAAGCTTCTTAGGTCTAACTCGGTTCCTAAAAGACTGTGAGCTATGGAGTCTGAATATAATGTAGAGAAACTAACATTGACCTCACATCCATTGAAAATCCAAAACCCAGCTTCATCACTCTCTGGTGCTTGTGCTTTTACTTTCTATTTTTGTTCTGTTTTGATTTGCAAAAGAAAAATCTGAGGTTTTTTGTTCCTGCAGATCTTGAGTTCAAGAGAAAAAGAAGCTGAAGCAATCATGACTCTTTATTACATTGACTATTTTTCTTCTTTTACGGAGACATTCTCTCTTTGTATTACTGGTATATCTTTTGACTCTCTCTCTTTTAGACTTATGTTGTAGATGACTTGTAAAATAGAGACTCACTTGAAAATTGGTTATTTTCATTTACAGGTATAAAGAATTGAGTAGCAAGTCCAATGTTGAATACATTGCTGGTAATTTGATCATCTTTTGCGGTGCTTAATTACAACTCTCTTTGGTCCTTATTCAAGCTCCTCTTGTATCTGGGATTTAGACTTGTGTTAACCAAACTTAAGTTACGTTGAATGAATGTTTATTTTGGATTGAGACTTGTGTATTTTGTCATGTAATTTGATTCTTATTATAAAAAACAGGTCTATAATAGAACATCAGAAAGATTCTGTAAAAAATATATAATAGCAAAAAAAAATATATGTAATAGCAAAAAAAAACCATTATGTTCTTATATGATAGCAGGGAAAATTAGTCATCAAACAATTTATAATAGCAAATTAGAATGTTATAATAAAATATAATAGAACATTACAAAATTGTTATCGTAGTGTGAACTATGATAGCATTCAAACTCAATTGTCGTAAACTTTTTTTTAAGCTGTAATAATGTAAATAACAGCATATGAATATCGCTATGATATTGACCTATCGTAGCACACATAAAAAACGTTATCGTTTGTATCGAAACATATCATAGCTGCCGATGACATAGCATTAGTGAAAATGTTATGTAACACCTATGATAGCATATTTTCTGCGCTAATAATAGATATTTTTTTTGTAGTGTGAGGACATGAGGGATCCATCAAAAAAGAAAATAAAGTTATCTTCTTATGCAAGTTTCACAAATGTACATTATTATTCAACCAAACAATACCTAAAAACTCATCATTATTAATTCATTTTATCAATGACAATTTTACGTGAATGCAGTTTGTTATTAGTTTATTATTAGGTTATTCTATTTTATTATCTAAATAACGCAACAATGAAGGATTAGATTTTATTCAGTTTTAATAATGATTGTATGTATGATATTATATATATCATCATCACTAACACAAGTAAGTGACTTTTTAAAAAATTCAAAATGTTATAATTAACTCATGCATCATTGTTAACTTAACAGTTATTCATGCGCATAATCAAATTAATTATGTACTCATGAAATTAGTTATTTTATTTATCTAAAGTAAGATTTAAATTTTTATATGTACTGTATTTTGGAATGTTTGCATATGGAAGACCATATGCTAGTATATTTTTGGGGAAGATGAGACATTAGCTTCTGTTTACCCCTATATTTGTTGCTTTTAACTTATGATTGCCTGCGTTTTTTGTTAGATGTAATATTTCTCTTCCCTTTTAGGTATACTTTAGATTCTTCTAAGATAAAAGAGTCCAAGAAAATATTAACTTTGCAATTCCGAAAAGAAGCCTTCATTGACAACCATACCACTTCAAAAAAAATTGGAAGATAACAAGATTCAGTATCCATGAATATAACTAATTTATTTTATCTTGTTTATCGTCAAGTTTTCCATAAATAATGAGTTATAAAGTTAGATTAGGATCGACGCTAAAAGATCTGAAACAAGACAAAGTATCTCTTTCTCTCGAGGTTGTGAATTTGTTGCTTCTCCTTTCATCGGAGAATGTTTGGCAATGAAAGCGGCACTAACTGAAGCTAAGGCACGAGATGCACAATCGCTCTGGGTTGAATCTGATTGCCAAATGTTCATAAATGCTATCACCTCTACTTCCTACCTACCAGAAGCTCATTGATGTGCTTCATTTTCATCGATTTTTAGCTCACCAATTCGTGTGTTTTTAGAGTTTTCTGTTAGTGTTTTAGAGTCTTTGCATGTATAAAACAGGCTTAATTCAGATTATGCACGAGAAGCATATATTGAAGCAGAATCAGAGCAATTCTGGAGTTTTAACAGCATAACATCATGATCGATTGATCTTCAGCTTGATCGATCGATCCCATTTCTCAGCAAGAGTTGCGCCCGATGTAAAGATCGACCAGCCAAGCTTGATCGATCAGTTGTCTCGCCATCAAGACTTGCGCCCGACCTGTGGATCGACCTTGCATCCCAGGATCGACCGATCCAGCCCTTTGAAGTGATTCTGCACCCGACTTGGAGATTGACCAGCTGCTGATGCGATCGACCGATCATTATCAATCGATCGATCTGCACCTGGATCGATCGATCTCTGAAGACAAACCTAGTTTTCCTGTTTTGTATTTACGCGTTTTAAGACATATAAAAACCCAGTTTTTAGGTTTTCTTTTTATCATCAATCATTAGACGAACATTTTTATTACAGTTGAGACTTCTGTAACCTTTGGGGATAAGATCTCTTCCTCCTTAACCCATGAGAGAAGATTTCTGAACCCTTTTCTATTTTAATTATGTTTATATTTTCTTCTTCTTTGTTTGTTCTTTCTTTTATATTTGAATAGTTTTCTTATCAGGTTTAGGATTTTCTAGGGAATTAGGAATCAATGATTTAGGAACAAATAGGGCTCGATTTTGTGTGTTCTCCGTCTATTGCTGAGTGTAATGCCTAGATTAGCATGATCACCTAGTCTATGATATTAGGTTGTTTAACTTTCCAAAAGCCAGGAGCAACTAGTCCTTAACCAACGAAAGTTGATGTTAAGGGTACTTGTGGACATATTATACCAATTCGATAATGCATGTTTACATCCTAGGACCAACGCCAGTTAGGATCACCAGGTTGATAAACATAGTAGTAGGCACCACGGCAGCGAGTTTGCTAGAATTTTATGTCTAAGTCGAGAATTGTTTTAATGTATGCCCTAAATAGATTTCCTGATTTGATTTCCTGTTCCCAATGAATTCCTGATGCATGATGTTTTTAATACAGAGTTTAATTCATTTAAGTTGTTAACTTTCATCACCTCTTTAATTGTTTTGATTTAGCTTGAATTAGAATTAAGTGATCAATAGTGTAATCCTTGGTTCTTAGTGGATTCAATCCCTAAGTACTACTACTACATTTGCTTTACACTTCCAGTAGATTGTTAGGGTACAACCTGAGTACATCAAGTTTTTGGCGCTATTGCCGGGGAACCAATTGGTTGCCTTTTGATTGAGATTCGAGTTCTAATCTAAGTTTTTACCTACTTATGTTTTTAGTTTGATTTTTTTTTTTTTGAATTAGGTGTAACTAACATGAAAGCAAGCTACTGACCATGAATTACGAGCCTGGAATGATCGGTGGTCATATTATAACTGTTCAAACAATGATTAGTCATATAATGACTACCTATGTAACGACGGGACGCATGAATGATATTTCCAAGGTGAAACATGTGAAGATGAATCTTCCGATCATAATGAGATTAAGGCTATGGTGCAGCAACTTCTTCATAATCAATAGCAGGCTACGTTGGAGATCAATGCAAAAATTGATAGGGTGTACAACGATATCAACAGTAAGTATGAAGCGGTGAGTACACTTATTGAGAAGACAAAGACCAAGACAGCTCAGAATGCTGAAGTAACCTCTATCATTGACTACGACAGAGAAGCCGACGAGATTGCCAAGCTGGTGTTTAGCGATGAATCAGAGTATGATGATTGGGTTGCTAGTGTTCTTATGCAAGAACATCCACATAGCCAACTAGAAGGTACATGTGATTCAAACCTTAAAATTGATGATTTTGAGGAGATTTTATTGCCCTGCACTGAAAATGTATTCTCTAGCAACCTCATGCTCATTGATGAATGCTTGGATTTATCGTGTGAGTCTCAAGAAAAAGTTTAATACTCTTTAGTAAACTCAACCTATATTGAGATTAACTACATCTTTCCATCGAATGCATTTGATCACCTAAGTAATTCGAACTTCAAAGAACATCTTAGGAAATATCTTGCAATTGTGGTAACTTATTTTGATGAACACATGGTTCTGCCATTATGGTGAATTACCTTTCTTCTCTGGTATATTGTCTATAGTGAAAATAGGAGGAGGACCAAAGGTGCATTGGCTCAACCTTTTGATTCTCATGACTAACATCTGAGACCAAGTCAAGTTAATGACTCTAAACAAGTGCTGAATGGGAGACAACCCACTAGTAGGTAGTTTTCTTTTTCTGCACTTTTCTGTTTTAGATTTACTTTCGTTTTGGTTTTTTTTTTTTTCAGGTAAGAAATCGGTCAAACCATGGTGATTGATCGATCCATGCTGGGATCAATCGATCCAAGAGCTGATGGAATTGGACGCATGATGTGTTGATCAACCTACAGTCATGGATTGGTCGATCAGTGTTTTCATAGCAAGATGGACACGACCCGACGATCGACCTAACCACATAAAATCGATCGGAGCTACATAGAGAAATTGCACTCGACCTAACGATCGACCTGACCACAGGCGATCGATCGATCGACGAGGAGAGCAGTGAGGAGAAGACCTGATGATCGATCGATTGACACATAGATCGATCGATCATCGAACCATGTAAGTCTTCTGATTTCAAAACCGGTTCAATTCACTTGAATTGAACCAAAAAAAATTTAAAAAAAAAAGAAACTAAGGTTTTTGGATCAAAAATTTCTGAATTTTAAGAATCCCACTGTTTTTAGACGATTTTTGGGAGAATTTCACAAAATCTTCAATCTATCATAGTTTTCTCGTTTCTTAACAGATTTCAACAATTCTTGAGCCTAACCTACTCAGATTTTCCTCCTCTTTTCGATGATTTCACTCTGATTTTCAGTATGCAAAGGTATGGTTCTCTATCTCCAATTTTAGTCCCGTAAAAATTAGAAGATTTTTGGATTTGGTGAACTTCAAATTTTTGTTGATTAATTGTGCAAAATTCATGTGCTATAATGTTATATGATGATTTCTAGTTCCACAAGCCCAGAATTTGGATGCTTTTTGAGTAGATTTTGATTTTTAGGTTGAAGGAGAATTTAGGTTGAATTTGGGAATTTCGGTTTAAAATTGAGACTAGTTTGAATTGATAGATGCATTGCTGGATATTTATCTGTGTTGATGATTAATTTAAACAATTGATTTCTCAGCAACCTCATTCCATAATTGAATTTTTGATTTTTCAAGCCTATGTTACCGAACTAATGCTATCGTTGTTCATTGTCTTTGTTTATTTACAGGATATGGTTTGCGCTGGTGAAAAGGAGGAGATCTTCAGTTCAGGAAAGGGTTCAAGTGTCGGGTGTGAGTTCAGCTGACAGAAATCTCCTACCATGGCCTCGACCTGACAGTACTCCGTTTCTGCCCGATCAGGGTAACAGGTCAGATCCATGAAGACCGACCCTGCTTACGCACAGAGGGAATCAGATTCTGGTTGGCAGCACTTTCATAGCATCTTCTATGATCACCTCTTGGGGAACAAGATCGTTCTAACCAAATTCGTCTGCACCAACATGCTTAATAAGCTTGGGATCCTGGATGATGTGAACGACATGATAGGCAAACTCGGCTTAGGGACTTTTGCACACTGCAGTTATCCACAATATCTAGAGTCAGTCGGTCAGCTGTTAGCATCCTACGATGTTCACATGGTTGCCGATCCCCATGCTCCAATACATGCTACTCTTTTCACATTCCTTTACTGTGGAGCATTGTACACGATGTTGGTTCGGGATCTCTGCAAGATTTATGGGTTCAGGGAACTTGTAGAGGGATGCTTACCATCACAAGATGGTCAGGCCTATTCAGCTTTATGGCACATCTTAGCAGACGGAGGATATCAGGGTCATGTTTCAAAGCTCACGCACATCAGATCCTAGGAGTTCGGATGGTGGCGAAGATTATCGGTTCTACCATTTTTGGTAAGAAGGAGTCATGATCAGTGAGGAAGGCAAAGCTGGAACTACTTCAACATGCTATAGTTCATATAGTTCCAGACCTCTACGACAACTTGCTTCTGCCTCAGCAGACAACCCTCAACATTAACTAGGGATTTATTTTTGCTAAGTTGCTCACAGAGCGACGCTTCAGAGGATCTCCTGCCATGCCATTGAAGGAGATGATAAACAGTCTTCTCACTCTGATCTTCATATTTCACAAGTTGGATCTTAGCAGCACACAGACGATTGAGAGGATCCAATACATGGATGAGAGGTTCTTGACCAACTGCACCTACCTGGCAACAAAGATGAAGTAAAGATACTACGCTCAGGATTGGCACCCCTGCTGGTGCAAAGTTCCAGCACCATAGATCACCTCAGTCACTTGTAGTTCCAAAGTACTCTTCGAGCCACACATAACCAACCCGGAGATTGCAGAGATTGAGCCTCGTGGCCCAACTCGTCGTACTGCCAGACTCACCTCCTCACGCGCCCTGACGACCATCCTCTTCGCGTGCTATTGCAGAAGTTACGATAAAGTATGTGACTTCAGAGTACACGGCAGAGTACAATCCTCCTTTCTCTGATGATTATACTAACAGGGAATATCGGCGCTGGCAATATGAGGTTGAGTAGAGGAAGCACTCTATGTTGAGATGAATCTGGGACGCACTTGCTTCTTGTTTAGGGGACCCTTCAAGGAGTAGAGCTGAGACGAGCACGAGAGCTACAGCTACTAGACCCACTGTTGCTGGGCATGGGCCTACTAATGCATCTGATGAGGATGAGGACGAGCAGACATTGGATCACCGCCTACCTCACCATCACATAACTCCGAGAGATCGCGAGAGCCACAGACCAGAGTAGCTCAGAGTTTGATCGACCTTCTTACCCATTTTCTTTTTATTTTTCGTACTCTTTATGTTATCTTTATGCATAAGTCGTGCTTTCTTTGGGCTTATTCTCACACTGGGACGGTGTGAAGTAAGTCTGGGGGAGGACACTTTCTGTGACTAACGCTATTTTTCTTTCTTTTGTTATTCTTCTTTCTTTTGCTTTTATTTTTAGACTTTTTTCACTTTTATCTAGTCTTTTTGAGTTTAGAAACTGGTAGTAGGAACTATGATTTTCGAGAGCTATTGCATTATCATGAACTAAGTACCATTGATTTGATTATGACATGAATCGATTGACTATTGGAAACCCAGAGACTACACAACTTCTCAGTACCACCCACATCCTCTTGGGTATTCGAAGAATCTCATGCCGGCCTCACACCTAACCGGACTTTATCTTCTCGTCAAGGGAGCTGGTATACTTAGAATCGAGTTCTCTTTTCAATGCAATGAAAAATTTTCCTGTGTGAGTATGGTTTCCCTCTCTTAATCATTTCAAGTAATTATGTTAAATTCTGAAGTTACTAAATAGCAAAGTTGTGTGCACTATTGGTAGCTGAGGGTAAAAGCCCTTTAATGATGCTACTCTTCTTAGCTTACCGAGAAGGACTCCTATGAAGCTACTCTTGCTTACATCCTTTGAGTTACTAAAGAACCAACCAATAAAAAAATACAATGATACTCTAGGTAAGTAGGGAGAAATTGGTTGAATGAAATGAGAGGAAAGGAACCATATAGAAGGTAGTCTTGAGATTGAAAAGAGAAACTCATGTGTCCCTTGATTGATGTTCCCTCGATGAGACCGCACCTAGATACATTAGGAAGTCGGTATTGTGCATTCGGATTACTTACTTGGATTGTGGAGTTCAACCGAGATAGTTGCTAAGTACAAGGTGGTCTCAATTTTGTCAGGTAAGTTTCATGTGCTTTACTACTAGAATTGATTTTGCATTGTTTTATGACGAATGAGTTCCTTGAGTTGCATCTTTCGTTTAGTCTTTTGTTTTTTTGCTTGATGACAAGCAAGAAGCTACGTCTGGGAGAATTGATATACCTCGTTTTTATCGGTTTTTAGCTCACTAATTTGTATGTTTTTAGAGTTTTTGTTAGTGTTTTAGAGTCTTTACAGATATAAAACAGGCTTAATTCAGATTATGCACGAGAAGCACGGATTGGAGCAGAATCGGAGCAATTCTGGAGTTTTAACAGCAGAACATCATGATCAATCGATCCTCACCTTGATCGATCGATCCCATATTTCAGCAAGAATTGCGCCCGATGTGAAGATCGACCAGCCAAGCTTGATCGATCGGTCGTCTCGCCAGCAAGACTTGCGTCCGACTTGTGGATCGACCTTGTGTCCCAGGATCAACCAATCTAGCCCTTTGAAGTGATTCTGCGACCGACATGGAGATTGACCAGCTGCAGTTACGATCAACCGATCATCATCAATCGATTGATCTGCACCTAGATCGATTGATCCCCGAAGACATACCTATTTTTTTTGTTTTGTAGATACGCGTTTTAAGACATATAAAACCCTAGTTTTTAGGTTATCATTTTATCATTAATCATTAGATAGACATTTCTATTATGGTTGAGACTTCTGTAACCTTTGGAGAGAAGATCTCTTCCTCTACAACCCTTGGGAGAAGAATTCTGAACCCTTTTCTATTTTAATTTAGTTTAATTATGTTTATATTTTCTTCTACTTTGTTTGTTCTTTCTTTCTTTATGTTTAAATAATTTTCTTATCAGGTTTAGGATTTTCTATGGAATTAGGAATCAATAATTTAGGAACAAATAGGGCTCGATTTTGTGTGTTCTCCGTCTATTACTAAGTGTAATGCCTAGATTAGCCTGATCACCTACTCTATGATCTTAGGTTATTTAACTTTCCAAAAGCATGTTAGATGCTTGAACTAGAATAGATGAGCAACTGGTCCTTAACCGACGAAAGCTGATTTTAAGGTTAGTTGTGAACTAGAATTCTATGTCTAAGTTGAGAATTGTTATAATGCATGCCCTGAATAGAATTCTTGATTTGATTTCTTGTTCCTGAAGAATTTCCAATGTATTATGCTTTTAATACTGAGTTTAAATCCTTTAAGTTGTTAGCTTTCATCACCTCTTTAATTGTTTTGAGTTAGCTTGATTTAGAAATTGAGTGATCAATAGTGTAATTCTTGGTTCTTCGTGGATTTGATCCCTAAGTACTACTACTACGTTTGTTGTGCACTTGCAATAGATTTCTAGGGTAAAACCTGAATACATCACTCATAGAGTTATTTCTGATGTTTTTAAACTTATCTCTGATTTCAATTTGTTTTGTTGTCGCTTTATTCGAGATTGGAGGACGGGGATGCTTATTCGTTAGCGAAACATGCCCTCTCCATTTTTCAAGTTATGATGTAGGCCTTTAGGCCCAATTTCTATTTATGAAATCCAAATTGTGTTTCAAAAAAAAAGTTAGTACATAGAGTGGTGGTGACACGAGAGTCCCGTCCATGGAGGAGATGACATTATCACCTCATGAAAATTTCACAAATGTACATCATTTCTCAACCAAACAATATCAGAAACAAGACTCATAATTATTAATTGATTATATCAATGAAAATTTATGTGGATGATATTTGTTATTATGTTATTCTATTTTATTTTCAAAATAGCACAACAATGAAACATAACATTAAAAAAATTTCAATGTAATCATTATGATTGCATATACAATATTATATATCATTATCAAACAAGTACGTGATTAATTTTTTCTAAAAACAATTAGAATGTTGAAATTAACTCTTTCATGCACCACCATTATTAACATAACAACTATTCATGCGCATAATTAAATCAATTATGTACTCATAAATTTACCTTAAAATCATTCATTAATTATTATTTTTTGAATTATTTTACTAATATGAAGTAAGCTTTACATTTCTATAAGTAGTAATACTTTGGAATGTTTACATATGGAAGACTTAATGCTAGTATGTTTTGGGGAATGTGCGACATTAGCTTCTGTTTTACCCGTATATATGGTTCTTTCAACTTATGATTGTCTGCATTTTCTTGTTGGATGTAACTTCTACATCCTCTATCATGCGTATTTTGTTTTCTTTTAAGATGAAAAAGTCCAAGAAAATATTCACTTTGCAATTATGAAAATATACCTTCATTGTAAATCAGTCCAATCCGACAAAAAATTGGAAAATAATAAGATTCATTATCCATGAATTTAGCTCTTTATTTTATCTTTTTTGTTGTCAAATTATCCATAAATAATGAGTTATAATTTAGTGCATAGAGTGGTAGTGACATGAGGGAGTCGTGCGTGGAGGAAATGAAGTTATCTTTTCATGCAAGTTTCACAAAGGTACATCCTTTCTCAACCAATCAACCAAAATCTAAAACAAACTCATGATTATGAATTTATTTTATCAATGATGATTTAAGTGGATGCAATTCATTATTATGTTATTCTATTATATTTCTTAAGTAACACAACAATGAAATATGACATTTTAAATTTTCAATGTAATGATAATGATTGCATGCATGATATTATATATCTTCATTCATAAAACAAATATGTGATTAAGTTTTTCTTTTAAATTAGAATATTGTAATTCACTCGATCATGCATCACTGTTGACGTAGCAATTATTCATGTGCTTGATCAAATTAATTATATACTCATCAATTCACACTAAATATGTTTTCAAGAATAATTTTACTAATATGAAGTAAGATCTACATTTTTAATATTTAGTTGTATTTTGGAATGTTTACATATAGGAGACCTTATATTATTATGTTTTGAGGAAGGTGGGACACTAGCTTCTTTTTACCCATATATATTTTGTTTTCAACTTATGATTGCATACATTTTCTTGTTCGATGTAACTTTTCTCTTCCCTATCAGACGTACTTTGGTTTCTTCTAAGATGAAAGAATTCAAAAAAGTATTAACTTTGCAATTTCAGAAATAAACCTTCACTGAAAATCGGTTCACTTCGGAAAAAAAATTGGAAGATAATAAAGTTCGCCCATAGAGTAGTGGTGACATGAGGGACCTGTCCGAGGAGAAAATGAAGTTATCACCTCATGCAAGTTTCACAAAGGTACATCTTTTCTTAACTAGTCACACAATACCTAAAATAAAACTCATTATTATTAATTCATTCTATCAATGATGATTTACGTGGATGCAGTTTATTATTTTTTTCTTATAGAGATAGTATTGATGAACCTATTAAAGAAATTTCAGGCAGTTCCACCATAGTTAATGCCAAGATATATAATTCACTTAGTTTAGAAGCATTAATTGTTTTACGTAATATTAGGAAGTTGAAAAGGAGATCCTTGATCGACATGAGAAAATCAAATGAGAGAATGATCCACATTTTAAAAAGTGTAGTCACTTTGAAGCCCTGATATCGATATCTATTTTGAGACATCAATGATTATGTATGATCTTCAAATACTGAATTTGGAAACACATAAAACAAGAACATGGAAAATGATTTAGAATCAAAATGTGAAAACTCAATCCATGTACTAGATTCGAAGGAAATGTAGATGTCATATTCTAGTTCAAGATGAAATCATTGATATGTTGTTGCAGCTATATGGATTTTGTATACCTTCGAAATAGTAGTTGACATAATGATAGTATTATCTTCTTATTCTTGAGTGAATAGTTTTGCTATTTCTCTAATTCGAAACATGAATTCTAGTATTTCATTGCATATATGCTTCACTTCCATCTTCATAAGTTGTGCGAGCTTTGGAAAGATCAAGGGAATTAATTATAAGTGCTTCCCATGAATTGATATAATTCTTTTATTTTACTAAAATTGATATTAATTCTACAAATCTTTCACTTGATAAGACAATTTTTTTTTCTTCTCTTATAGATGAAGAAATAACAATTGTTGCAGGTCATTTAATTTTAACTAATCTTGTCTCTATAGATGATCGAAAAAGTGGTTTATTCTCTCAATTACACTCTCATTATTAATTCATAGCGGATACAAATTTAATTATAAAGAATATTTTATACAACGAGCAATTCAAGCTTATACGGATTCATGAAGTCTTATACCATAACCACCAACTCAAGAAGCAATCAAATCTTTAAGAAATTTGATTTATGATCTTGACACCAACAACACAACAAAATATGACATGATTTGTCTAGTGTGTCAAGATGAATATGCTAATGAACAAGTGTTGTTGGAAATGGCATGCAAACACATCTTCGATATTGCATATCTCATGAAATGGTTTGAAACTTTTAATATATGTCCTTGTTGTAGGTATTAGTATAAATATTTTTATGTCAAAATTTTAATATGTATCTTAATTGTCAAATTAGAAGTCTATAAGAGACCCGGACCAGGATGTGTGACAAAAACCAAATCTTCTAGAACTTGATTGTTTGATAAGAGAGTCACAAGAATCGATATTCCATCAAACTTAACTACTTCTAAAGACATAGTCTTGAGACAAGAAAAATAAACCAATTTGGATTTTGGAGCATCCATGACAACACAATAAAGATTTAAATCCACCAATGAAGCACATAAATATATGGAGAGAGGCATTCAAACCAATGCTTCATCAAGATCAACATAATTCCAACATAGTTAGATGAAAAACTCTACACTTAAACACTTAGCAGATCCTCTAGACAAAATCATCATGAGAATGTTCAGGAACATCATAACTCAACTAGAATCTCTTTATGTCTAACTCTATTCTATGAAATCCAGAAACTTGAAATCATCTCCGAAATTTTTTTATCCAAATCCAAAGCATGAACATGCAACCAAAGATTTCTCTATCATTCCAACAAAACACTTGTGCAAAACTAAATCTTTCGTAGGGACTTTTGAGAGGATTTGATCTAACAAATGATCTGACGTAACAAATGTTCATGTCATTATCATTGTTTATGATACATGTTATATATGTGATTTTTAGTAATATAATAAATAAATATTAAATATGATATTTTGTTTTCTTAGAATGATGAATGACACATTCTCTTCTTATAGAGTTAGTGTTGATGAACCTATTGAAGAATATTCAGGCGATTCCACCATGGTTAACGCTAAGATATATAATTCACTTGGTTTAGAATCATTAAATTTTTGAGTAAGATTAGGTGGTTGAGAAAAGAGATTCCTTGATCAACCTGGGAAATCAAATGAGAGAATGATATGCATATTACAAAGTCTAGTCACTTTGAAGCCCTGACATCGATATTTATTTTGAGTCATCAACAGTTATGTATGATTGATGTTCGCTTTTTAACCACTTTAATAAATCAATAAACGCGAACAATTATGACATTGTAGCATTTGAGATTTAAATCATCATGGAGTTTAGAATTAACACGACAAGATTGCAAGGAATTGATTTAGCCTAGAGATGATAGATGATGATTTTGGTAACACTCAAAACTAACAACTTAATGAATGCAAAAAGGAATGAAACAAACAATATTCAAATAATAATAAGTAATGAATCTAAGGCTAGGCAATTGATCAAGGGGATAAAAATGATTCAAGCAAGCCTAGGATTCATAACAAAAATACCATCATAGAGCGTGAAACTCATTTAATCTAGGTCAATCAACTCTCATGACATTAACCCCTTTGCAAGCCAGAGGCAAACTAAACTCTCATTTGTCGACCTAAGGCTTAACAAGCATTAAACACAATCTCACAAAGACCAATTTCCACCATAACTACACTCACCTCTCGCTGGTTAGGGAAAGAAAACCCACAAAAAAAGCTCATTCAAAACTTTCATCGAACACCTTTCGGGCAATGTCTTTCCTACCATCTAGATTACCTGTTGATCAGACTAAACCTACCATTAAGCACACCTGAAGTGAAGAATCTATAGATCTAGAACCCTAACAACAATAATCAATCATTAAACCTCTAGATCTACCTAACTTTCAATCCATTGAGAGACTACTCACACATAGTCACACAAATAGCAAATCCAATGATAAACTTAGTCAAAATGATAAAGCGGAAGAGAGAAGGGAATAAGAAGAAACTCTTAATAGGAGAGTGAAACACAAAGATGCTCATAAATCCATTAGAAATCCTTTAAAGTCTTTTCAAGATCTCCAGATCTTCAAACAAGTAACTAAAAGATAAAGATTCAAATTCTTGCCAAAAGTGTGCAAAAGAGCACGTTAGTTGGTTTGGACCAAGGGTCCTTGCCTTTAAATAGTGCATAAGAAAACTCTTAAAATGTGTTGGGTCGACCCGGGACAAACCGGGTTGGACCTAAGATAAGTGGTATGTTTTAAGTGACTTTACGTCCCTAGATCGGCCGAAACTCACGTAGGATTGGGCCGAGACTTCCTTTGGTTTGGCCACTACTGGCTCTGTTCTGGTGGATCTCTGTGTTGTACCCGGCACTCTCTTTGGATCATTCCAGGACTGGTTCCGGAAAAGGTCTTTGGTTTACGGCCGAGATTGGCCCTAGATCGGGGTATGACATGCTACAGGAAAGGTCTCTGGTTCAAGGCTGGTACCTCATGTGGATTGGGTGATCTCGTCTGAAACGGACGCGACCTTGTCTGGATCGGTCTGTTACTCCGCTTGGGTCAGCTGATCCGAACGACGCCTTGGTCCTTCGATCTTCGTCCCCGCCTAAGTATTCCTCCTTTCACGGCTTAGCTTCCATGCTTTTTCTCCCTACTTTATGCTTCCATGTTCCATCTCCATTCCATCCACCAAGGTTTCCATCACCTAGAAAAAGACTCAAAAAAGAGAAAATATTTAACACTCTAATCCTAGACTCTCATGATGCAAATGAATGCAAATCTACACTAAGATTGATGAATGTGAGCCCTAAATGATGAAAAAAAGACTAAAATATGCATGAAAAGATGGTTAATTATAGTTTATAATAACTCCTCTGGACTTGTCTTTTGTTTGTCCTCAAACAAGACCGTAATGAGAGGTTGAGATGCGGGAACATAAAAACCAAAGCAAGCTGATGTAAAGATCGAACGTAGCTGCAAAGTGAGTAAGTCTTACTTAAAAGCCTTAGCCATACTCGTCACAACTCAATCTGGATTCAACCTCAACCTAAACAAACATGCAAATTCATCATTCCTTTTAACATTCATTAATCAATAACCATGGATCAAATTATGCAAATTCAATGGATTCATTTCGCTAAAGGTAGGTTTAAGAGACAAAGATGGCATCTTCTATCATAAGGTTCAAGCATGGATACAAGGATCTCTCAAGAAACATAATAAGCTTTATAGAATGCCAAATGTAAAAACCAATATATGCTTAAAAGAACAGAATCTCATCTACCCAATACCCAATCAAGTTTCACCCTTTCTATTTCTAAACCCAAAGAATTTGATCCCAAATTAGGTTTTACCTAAATAAGGAATGACTTCAAATCAAAGCAAACTTCAGTTAAGGCATGAATAGCAAATCAAGAATTCAAAGCACGGATCAGCCTTACGTTTCAGACAAACTCGGATGCAACTATTCAATTGAATCAGCAAGCTTATAGGCGTGAAGTCATCATTGTTCCCTATGCAAATGCTATGCAATCCTAGATGTTCCTATACAAATCTACAATGTAAATGCAACTACATGCTATGTTTTTGTATTTTTGAAAAAAACATCATGTAAAATGCAATGCAATATATGTACAATGCAAGACTCAAATAAGGAAAAAAAAGAACAACTAAAAGCAATGTCAAATATTACCCTCTCCCCATACTTACTTTTCACCGTCCCGATGAGAACATAATTCAAGAGAAAAGGCCACATAACGTGCAAAACAATACAAATAAAAAGACTAATAAGATATATACAAAGGTGGTGAATAGATACCTTAACTAGGGATGGTGTGCTCTTTGGAAAAGAGCATTGTCCGAATCCCTAAAGTCCTTGTTGTTTTCACGGTAAAGCTATTCCTCCTTGTCGAATTCAAGTCCAAGGAGTGTTAACTAACGGTTGAGACTCGGATGGCTCATCATCCACAATGGAACTCTAAATCTGATGTTAGGAACTAACTTGAGAGTGATCTTGTTCAGGCGAGGAAGGAGGATGAGCTGCATATTGTCCTCGTGGTTCGTGAATCTATAGATTAATTGGCTAGGAGCAAAACTCTTCTCAAAGATTCTGTAGCGGATGTAGCGAGACTCATCAAAGAAGCTTGTAGCATAACTAATGGGCTCACCAAGTGTAGAGCTAGCCTTTATGAAAATTGGTTCCAAGAACTCTCCTAGTTGACAGTGTGCCTCAGTGATCTTCATAATTCCTCTCCTCATGTTTGACAGAGGTAACGCAAAGATGCACCCAAGTTCACTCTTCGGCCAATGCATTGCATGAAAAGGGGAACTTCATAATCGTCCACCAAGGATCGAGTAAGCCCTTGGTAGAGAAGACATAACCCACTTTGTGTTAAGCTCTCGCGGTCCTTCGGGTTGGCAATAGAGAGTGTCCGAAGGGTACTTCACCACACTTTGGATCGTTAGATTTCTTATCAAGTATGCTCGCAGTCGCTCATCCGGATCACCCTCGGCTATGAGGTTCCAAAATTGGTGTATAGAACAAAACTCTCCAAAATCAACCTCCGACATGTACAAGAAATGATAGATTTCGCAAATGTTGCGGATGCTCACCCGGAATCGTCCTTCGTTTATACCATAAGTGAGATATCCTTGGTTTGAGCTAGGGTTCTCCGGTTCCTCGTAAACAAGTATCACCGAATGGAAGAAGTAGTGTGCCACAGACGGGTGCACATCTCTAGCGAGAATGGGAGAATTTAGATAACCCCATGCTAGCAAGCATTTTCCCAACATCTTCTTCCAAACCCATGTTCTCAAGAAATGGATCCCTGAATTTCATCAAACGAACGTGAGTATACTCAATATCCACATCTTCGGATGGCAGCTCTCGTCCGAGGTCTGAAATTTCTTGGAAGCATTGTTCATATAAATTGTTATAATTTAACAAGTTAAGCCGAAAGTTTGAGAAAATGATTGCAATCAATACATTATATTTCAAAGCATCAATCCTTTCTCAAAATGACTTATGAACACAATGAAGCACAAGACATTTAACAATGCACCAAGACATTTGCCGTTTTTCCTAAATGCATGAGAGTGATGCTTATAATGAGATTGAGAGGAGTTTCAAAGCATTTAACATGATGTACCAACACGAACTCTATCCTCTATGAAAAACAAAGCAAACAAATGCATAAGCAAGATTTAGATTAATCAAGAAATTTTCAAGTGACCAGGGAAATCATCAAAGATAATAAACTTAGGCCTTTACCAATCATGTAGGAGTTCCAAAAGAGGCATAAATCATCTTAAATTTTATAATTATGTTATTGAATTCTTCTAATATGTTTAAATTTTACAATATTATTATTATATTATATATATTTGGTGGGTACTAATTCGCGAGTTGAATCATTTAGTTTACGATATAAATGATCTGAGCTTGAGCTTATATTTTGAAACTCATTTAATACATGAGCTAAACTAAATTAGTTCACTAAATATCTGAGCTCACAACGAACTAAGTTAAGTTGTGTGAGTTAACTCATTATGACACCTTTGTTATGTAAAACACTTTATAAAATGAAACCAAAAATATTTTAAGAAAATCTTTACATATTGAAAGAGCTGTAATATATTACATACCACTACTAAATACACCACATAATGTCATCTATGTAAAAAAAAAAATTTATTATTGTCATCCATGCAATGACAGTACACTAAACTAGTATATGAAATTTTGTTCATAAATTGGAAATTTTTTAATATATATATACGAATGAATATTTGTTAATAAAGTCAAATTTCTTTAGTAACATCCGTTCCTCACAAAAGTAATACGAACAAGTTGGTATGATCAGACATTCAGACCAATTCTGCTAGTTCTAAGAATCTAAAAGAGTTTTGATTTTTATAGCTACCAACAAAGCAACATTAAGAGTCCAATTAGTAAATCCTATAACAGCTTTGCATAGTCATAATTTTTCAAACCACTAAAATTTTTCCAATAGACTCTGCTCTAGAATTTTTCCATAATGATATTATTTTAGACTATCAAATCTTTACCAATCAAACTTTACACATATGAGCAAATTCCGAACAAATGACGAGTGGTTTTAAATTTGGTCGAGTGTCACTTTTGGAATTATGACCTTACTAATAAATTCACATTTGCGAGTTTGATTAAAATATAGTTGAAGCTCGAGATTACAAATTATTGAAACTATAATCCGTTGATATAATGTGTTCATCTGAACGATGAAGGTATAATCCAAAGTAATATAATTGGCAAAATGAGTAAATCAAAGACATATTTCGAAAAAATTATAACAATTATATATTAATAAACAAAAAGCATAGTTTTAATAAATGCAGATTTCCTTCAGGCTCTTTTACCTTTAATATTTTACTCCAAAACTGTAACTTCTTGATCAACCCTCCAGAATTTTGCGTCATTGAACTCAGTCATACCTGAATTCTCCTCCGGAACTTTCTGAACGATGTTTCGCTTCAATGGTCCAGCTTCACCGACTATTCCCTCTTTTAAAGCGTGCTCCATTGCTTTCTCTGTCCCTTCTGGTTCCACTCCCACAAACTCCACATCCTCTTCAAACAATGCTCGTGTCGCAGGAGATGATGGCGATTTCTGTCCTGAGCTTCTGCTTTCAAATGATGTTGGGGAATTGTTTGGACTCGCTGCTTCAGTTTTAACATCCAGCATTGGTTCATCGATGAATGGGTTCAAACTGGAGCTAGTGACTTGCTTGTCAGATGATTTGTCTTTGTTCTCTGCTGTGTTGATGCTTGTTGAGTCTGTTGTTGATGAATTGCTGAGAGAGTCCTTCGGTTTCTCCGTTAGATCATCATCTTCTTCGTCACTGCTGCTGCTATTGTCGGCATTTGAGTTTTCATTCAAGTTCATGTCTTCAACCATCGTGTCAGAGGTCGTGTTGCTAAATCTGTCGTCTTGGAATGTGAACCAGTTCGAATTTGTAAGCAAACTTCCTTGGTCATCTCCGAGTCTCAAAGATGAAATTACTACTTCAGCAGATTCATCATCGAAGTAAGCATCCTGCATATAATACGAAGACAAATTCACTAGTTAAAGACTGTTGTGAATTGGGAAAATGCTTTCACACTCAAATCTTATCCCATCATATAAATTATATTGTGCAAACCGATATCAAAGTTTCTTCGATTTACAAGAGAAAACAAGTGAACAGGGCTTACATTATCATCTCTATCAAGGGCATTGAGAGCATTCTGGTCCTGATCCCAGAAAAGACCAAAAAGAGAATTAAATGGTGTTGAGTAAACGGTTTCATCAATTCAGGAAAAGCTTTTAGCAGTAAATACCTCTTCATTATCGCCGTTTCCATATATTCTGTAGTTGAATGCTTCGTTCAAATTGTTCGCCAAAGCTGCAACATCGTAATCCCTGTCTTCTTCGTCACTATCCCTTGTTCTATCTTGCAGTGTGGTTGGGCGTCTGTATGTGACATAGGTTATATATCACTTATCTACACCCATTCAGGCGACTAAGAAAACCATAAATTATCAAATCTTCAATAGGTAGGAGAATGTTTATGTTTTGTTTAGCACAGTACAGAATAAAAATAAGAAAACTCCATATTCATGTATCACTATGAACCAATAGTTATGGAGGTTTAGGTTAAACCTCCTACAAGCATCTAAGAATAGGTGATGACCGATAATTTGATAGTTACAAAGTTGGGGTAAAGCATACAGTGAAAGGGAGAAAAGCTAATGAAATTACCCGCAGGCCCATCTGTACACATTCTGAACAGTGTTCCGCTCTTTCAAAACAGTACTTTGCCACTCGTTACATTCACTGTTGTCCTAATGATTTGAGGGAGCAAAAGTCTCGTCAGCAAACATGCCGAAAAATAGAAGAACACTCTTGGTGCTCAAACTTTTATGCATGCAGTTGATGAATCTGATGTAGGAATAAATTACGGTACAGAAGATTGTTTGATTGTAGTACCAACCTGAAGAGAAGATTTTATCAGGCTATTGCTTTCACTCAACTGGACAAGTTTATTCCATAGTCTTGTGATGTGTCCAATATATCCAGCCCGTGGTGGTTTTTTCCCAGTGGCTACCACCGTAGGCTACATCGGAGAGAAAAAGTTAGCAGACAAATTTGGTCAACTACTGATATTCTGAGCAAGAAGACAATGGCTCTTGATTTAAGATGATAGCAGACCACATATCAATAAATCGATTAAATATATTTTGTAAGAAATAGTGTAGATGGTATACCAGGTTATCACCAGAAAGAACACAGTCTTTGTCCGATGAAAGAATTTTGTTAATCAGATTGCATTCTTGAAGGATATGATTAACAATTTTTTCGCTCTTATTTTCCAAACAAGAAAGTATTATACTCTCCACTTGGTGGTGCAGAGCATTATTGTAAGGGTACCTTCATAAGTTGAAAGTTTTTAGTTTTTAACACCTCAAGAATACTGCAGCATCTATATCAAGAGTTTGAATTCTAGTAGGAACTTACTCAAAAAATAGTTCAAGAATCCTTTTAATTGTTCCAGAGCTCGCTAATTCTGTTCCAGCAGCTTCATTACCAGATTTTAACAGAACTGCAATGAATTCTACGATCTGAAAAAACAAGCAACAATCCAGCGTAAAGATTTATATAAAACACACACATCCAAAAGACACAATCACTTCTCAAATATATGCTTCAATTTAGGATCCAACCTTCAAACGATGTTTTCCAAGAGGTGGCCTCAGCTCTCCATACGTTGTAGGTAAGACTTTGCTGTCAGACGCTACACTGAGAAGCATAAGCATGTCACCTGCATCAGAAGACATAAAATCTTGTTCATATAAGGACAGTGAAGAGACAATCCTTGATTTGACAAAATTATCAAAACATAAAACTACATATCCAAGTCTAGGAAGGAATTCAAACAATTATGTAAATAACGAACTCCCAATTCTGCATTACCCACATAACCCAAAATGGAACAGACTACATAAAGTACAATAGTCATGAGTCAACCAAAACTAAAAATAAAATAATAAAAAAGGTGATAATTACAGTGTGAATATTTAATTGTACCCAGCATAAATTTCAATTAGAAGAATAAAAATCAGTTTTGTTGCTTCATTGAAAGATACTATAGGCAGGAAAACAACTTACCAAGTTTGGGTAGCATGGCACTTATAGTCTCCTGAGTCACTGGGACAGGAGCCTCAAACATTTGTTGACCTCTAAAAGAATTGAAGAAAGGCGAAGAAGCAGCAGATCTCCTCGGATCTAACAGAGAAATACATACAGTAAGTGAATGAACTAGGCCAGACTTTGAATGTGAATCTTCTATAGCATGACCAAATATCCTAGAAACGAAGCTGCAAGAAGAGCATAAAATTTTACCACGTCAGGCTATCGTTTGTATCCACAGAAACCAGTGAAACTAGAAAATGAAAGAGAAGATAACAAACCCAGAGCTTGAGAGTTTTGTAGCTAAAGCTGAAGGTGCGTTTCGAGTAATTGCACATAAGGTTTCTGCAGCGTTTGCCTGAACCTCAGGAGGACTCTGATAAATTACAGAAGGTTGTCAGAAATTACGAACATCAAAGAAGACAGTAAACAATATTGAAAATTTTGTCAATGATATATTCCAGTTACGTTTCTTTTTAGTTGCTAGACTCTCACTATACTAAATTTTAGATCACCTTACCAAAAACAAAGCAGTCTCTTTTTTATCTGGGAATAACCTTATCCTTTTGAATACTTACAGATGGATTTAGTTTGTCCACGATCATTTCAAGTAAATCGCTATCAGCCAAGTATTGCATCACATCCAGAAAGTTGGGATAGACATGATCGTCAGCCCCAACCAAGCGAACCAAAACCTACAAAACGTCACAAGAAGTTTATTCGAAAAGATGAGCACTGAAGTCAGGCCAACTTGAACAGCGTCTCAAACTACCATTTACCTCCATAATAGATGTTATTCCAATTAAATCAACCAACTGTCTAAACACATTTTGATGCCCCTGAAATTATCAAAACCAATTTTCAGAAATGTAGCCTGTGTAAATATCTCAAAAGAATCCAGATGTTTGACAATGTAATTAAAACTGGTAGTCGCATCAAATGGAATTTGTTGCAAAAGCTAAATTGAACCATTTGTTTACACCAATTCTCATCACAATGAAGTACAATGGAAGCAGCCATCATTTCAAGGATACAATAGAAAGTATGCTTTGCAAATCTTGAGAGAAGCCAGAAAGAAATCCTTCCCACATTACTTTTACTCAATTACATGCATCACGTCATTTCAGAAAAGTTTCATAACAATAATTAGAAAAAAAGCACAACAAGCAAATCGAAACTTGAAATAAACATACGAGGAAATAAGATTTGTACAGAGATACAAAAAAATAGCTGAAAAGCCTAAAGATAATAAGAAAAAAAAAATGTTATCAGTCAATTTAAGATAAAACGGCATTACTTACTTTTATATAGTTCATAAGCGCTGCAGTCTTTCTGATCATAAGACATATGACAACCTAAACCAAGCAGAGACATGTAAGAACACATCTGGCAGGCTCTAAATTCTGTCCGCCTTTAAACATACTTTTTATAAGTGTAAAATAACAAAGAGACCTTGCCAAAATAGCCAGCCAGCAAAGCACTATGGGGACGATTTGGTTCCAGAAAAGCGAATAGCAAATCCATCAGCTGCAAAATAATATTGAGCCCAACAAATGAGTTCAACTATAATGACAAGAAGATGCCAAATCCAAATAAAATGAAACACGATAGTGAGAAATTACCTGCTCATCTTCCACCAAAGTCTTTAGAATATCATCAATTTCACATGTAAATATCTCACAAGAGATGAATGGAAACCTATGAGAAGATGAATCCATCACTAGCTGGAAATAAAGTATTGCCAGAAACATTCAACAAATAAAAGCATGGGCACTGAAAAGACTGAAAGGAAATCAATGCAAGACAAAGAGAGTCCAGTTACTATAAAGGAAAAAACATATTTACTTGAAAGCACGCTTGCTGTCAGCATCATCCTGAGGTTCTTCAACAACATACCGCAATAGTTGCTCCACTCGACCTTTATCCCTTAGACTGCAAATACCAATTATCCCATCAGAAACAAAAGAAAACTCTAAATATTTCCATATAGTTTATACAGTATTTCAGGTTATGTGAAACGATAAGCAAATTATACAATATGAAGCCCCCACAAGTTTATGAGTCGGCTGTTCAAAGCTTTGCATTCTTGAATAATTTCTTCCTCGTCCAGAAGCTCCTCCAACGTGAAACTCTCTTTGTCTAATATTGACTCCACCTACATTAGCAACAAAATGAAAGAATCATCAACTCATGAATTGTTCCAAATTAGCCTGAATTACAAATATACCACAATCAAGCTCTCTCACAGAATGACAAATTTACGCTCCAACAAATCATACATTTTGTATGAAACTGATTGTTTTATATTCACAAGAAGACATCAAAAGCTGCAAAAGGCTTCCAACAAACGAGAAATCAAGAGATGTTGAGCAATGATAAATTTCTATACCAACTTCCGATTACAGCTATAATCTATTTCCGACTACCTAAAACCAAAATCAAGAGATCATCAGAAAGGCAGAAGAGAAACCAAAAAATCTAATGAACTTACAGGAGAGGAGGCAGAGAGAGACGCTAGCTTCCAGAACATGGTGGCGAGTGGGAAAAGATAGAGAGATCCTCGAAAGAAGCGTAGCAAGGGAATCAAAGTATTATTGGAGCAGCGATTTTGGGAGGGAGCTTTGATTTCGATCAGTCAATGGTGATGTGATGGAGATCCAGAGAGAGAGAATGAGATCGGAGTTCCCAGATATTTTTTGAAAAATCGAGGCAGAATTTGCAGCATTCCAAAAATTAAGGACACAACTTTTAAAATATCATAAAGATTTCTTTTCTTTAAATTACCTATAAAAATACCCCAAAATAAAATAAAATTCTACACTCATATATTTTATTTTCGATGAATTTAAACTGAATTGTAGTTTCGATTATGAGTATGATTTATTTTGTAATTGAAGAAATATTTGGCCCACAGTCTATATTATATTATGGATTTCTAATTTTAAAATTCAAGAGACATTGGCTGCATGCAGCAACTGTAGATCCATTTATAGCATATCATGAGTAATGGGGTTGTAGCATTCCGAGATTGAAATGTTGCATGCATGATTAGGGAAAGCCTTCAACTCATGTCCAATAAATAACCCCTTGACTTCCATCTTGATCTACCATGTTATAAATCTTACTTGAACCAGAATGTGTTTACGAATAGTAACATGTAACTATCATTCATGTCCATCAGAAACTAATATGACTTGTTTCAGCTTCCTCTATCAATTCTCTAACCTGATCATACTTCTTCACCGAGGATGACTGAGTATAAGCCAATTGTTCCCACAATATATTCTTCTGAGCGTGATATATATATATATAAGTAAATCAAGGTGATTTTGTTTTAGGGTCATATCAGCTTGCTCAGTTTTATATTTCCAAAGTAATTTGCTCCCTTTTAACCAATGCAAATCACACATTTATGATGCATCTTGGTAGTACAAGATACTTCCATAGGTTTCCTATTTTCCACATTCAACAACCAAGACTTCATCATACTATTGCTTTTACTCCAAGTCTTGAAGGATCTAATCACATTTAAAAGGTTTGGGCAAAGAACCATCAACCAAGCTCAATTATTCTTCACTTCAAGGCTAATTCGCATCACAATCAACCAGCTATTAGCAATTGTAATTAGTTTCGTTCAAATACTGCATGAGAGACAATAGACATATATACTTAGATGATCTACAGAATGAAGAAGAAAGAACTATGAGTGCTATCGAACGAATCAATGTCTAGAAAACCTAATCAAGACCATTGCGAGAAACAAATCGCATGAAACTCTGTTGTTTCTTCATAATCGCTTAAAGTTCATCCGATGATAGCATTTCGCAACGAAATTACACTACAAGAAAAATGGTCATTGGTAGCACACTGAAAATGCTACCAAAGGCCTATGGTAGCGTTTCCATGAACGTTGTGACAGCCGCATCTACCGTAGACTCCCCCTTATCGTGGCATTTTTTAAAATGCTATGATTGTCGGACCTATTATAGCACTAACTACCTACTATAAGATACTTTTTCCAAGCATTTGTTTCGTGCCACTTTTTATTTTTTTATAACACTTTTTACGTGTTGTTAAACATTTTTTAATGACACATATAACATGCTAGTGAATATTTTTTCGTGATATTTTTGGATGTCAAATTATGCTCCTTTGTAGCCATAATCCTGCACTATATAATACTATTTGTTAGTGTTTATTTTGTGCGGTAAATTACATTATCATGGTTACATTTGTGGAATTCAAAATTCTGCTATATATAGTAATTGAGATATTGAATTTCATAAACAATAATTTGTGATGATGTTAATAACCACAATCAAATCAAAACATAGTAATCGGTTGCTCATTTAAAATCCAAAGTTAACAAAGTCAAATCCAAACAAAACATGAACCAGATTCAAAACATAGACAAAATCAATACAAATCAATACTTCCATTTCCTCCTCGGAAGGAAGTTCTCAAGCACAAAGATTAATAGTTTTGAGCCCACCTACTTCACATAAGCATTTGAATAATCTGCAGTAATAAAAAGTAAGCTCCATCAGATGGACAAATCACAGATAATGATATATCATAGAATTGAAAGACACTAACAGTTGAAACCAAATCCTATCTATATAAACAAAGACCAATTTTGCTAGTCTAGGAAAATAACACTTGCACGAAACTCATCAGTGCCACTCCATTGGTAAATTATTCAAATGGTCTAAATTCTCATAGTATATATGGATCTTTACATGAATATGAAAATGAATAAGCTATAGCCATACCATTTGAGGAATCGATGTATACTCCTCGGCCTACAAAAATGACAAGAGGTACGAAAACATAGAAAAAGGTGAGGAGCTCCACAAGCACAGATCGAGATCCACCACCACTTCCTCTAATCCGGTGAACTCCAGATAGCCCTTGCTTCAGCGCCATCTCTATTTTTAAAAACTCAAAAAAATAACCCTATATTAAGCAACGAACCGCGGAAGCAACCCAGACAATGGAGGAGGAGAGAGCATGAAAGAAATAAATCATACTCGGAATCTATCAGGGATAAGGTGAGATTTGAGAAGAATCCAGTGTTCACAAAGGCTTCAGAAGCAACAGACTAAAACGCCATTGCCAAATTTACCATTCCATTAGCAAGATCTAAGAAATCGAGGACGAAAAGAAAACTCAGAATGAGAAAGCAAAAGCAGAAGAGTGTTGAAGAACAACAACTCTGAAGATGAAGAAGATGATTGATATCTAACAGAGAAAACGTTGATCCACCGACAATTAGCCAAGCACTATCAACGCCAAAATTTGAGGCCTTTTTTTTTTTCTTCTTGCAGAGAAGAACCTCACGCGTACTCAACACAGGAACTGAAGCGATGGAAACTGTATGAACCGTTGATTTGTTTTAATCAACGGTGTACATTCCTGATCTGCATGATGGAATTATAGCCAACCATAATCATTTATTATTTCACATGTAATATGTTTCTTTTTATTGGTTCTTCATTCTGAGAATAATTATTTTCAATTCAATATTGATTATTTAATGTATTAAAAATTAAAATTATGAAACTATTATATATTTCTTAAGTCATTTAGGTTATATTATAATGTATGAATACTTGAATTTTATTTTTATAACATTACAATTACAATTATAATGTTTTATAAATTTAACTCTAAAACTTAAATTCTAAACCGTAAACCCTAAACTCTAAAAAATTTTATGTTCTTATAAACTTTCCATGAGTCTATTGAACAACAAAATTAAAAAAATACAAGTAATTTGTGGATGTAAAAATGTAAGTGTGAATCTCTAATCCTCTAACTCTAAACCCTAAACCCTAAATTCTAAACCATAACCCTTAACCCCTAAAGTCCAAACACTCAAAATCTCAATTACAATACTATTTTATAACATTTTTAATTTATTGCCACTATTTTTATAACATTTTTTAATTTCATATTCACTAAATACATGTAATTTGTGTATATAAAGTGTAAGTCTAATCTCTAACCATATAACCCCTAAATCATCAAAGTATGAATTAGAATACATATTATAATCTACTGCTAAAAAAATATTAAAATGTATGACTTTTATTTGAATATTGTTTTTATAAGAATTTTGTTAATTAGTGCTAGTTGACTAATCACTATACCCTATATACCTTAAAACCTAAACCCCTAAAGTGTAATTATCATTTATTTTTCTAACATAATAGTTTAATTTATAATGTTTTATATATTAAATTTTTATTTTAGTAATTAAAATGTATAAAACTTATTTTATTTTTCTAACATTGTAATTAAATTATAATGTTTTATATATATTAAATCTGTATTTTTTAATAATTAAAATGTATTTGGTTAAAAAAGCAATTAAAATGTATAAAACTTGTTTTATTTGTATGCTAAATGTATATGTTGTCAATAGTTTCATTTTAATATTTATACCAAGATACTTTGCAGAAAGACATCAACGAAATTGTATTACAGAGCAATGACTTTGAATGCTATACAAAGGAAACTTGTAGTATATAGTCAATCATGTGATATAAACCTGTGCTCCTGAATCACACATAAGTAAATTTTGTTTGCCAATCTATCAAAGAGTTGTGACAATTACCATGATGCACCAAGATCAACATGAAAACCAAATGAGTAATCAGTATGAACACGTCCACCAATTCTGTCACGGGATTCCAATACCACAACCTAAACACAAACAACCACACCATGAGTGCATAGCAGTATGATGCAGGATCCAGCCATAATCGATCACTCTGGTCAAAATCAATCTCCATGTCCTTTGCATTCTTAGAGGCAAATGAAGACACAAGCTGATTCGAAGCAACCAAGGCCACATCTAAGGTAACATCTGTGTATTCTCGGACTTCTACACCAAGCCCTTTGAAATAAGAGTTTGCCTTCATTACAAAATAGAATATCAAATTTTACTGAATAAGCAATAACACAATCTATATATATTAATGAAACAACAATTAAACTATATAACTCATCAGATACTTTCTTTTTGTCCACATAGAGAAATGCAGAGTTCGTTGTAACAATTGCAAACGCATGAACAACTTGACAGTAAGTAACATCAGTTCCACGGATCTTGTATAGCCCAGCAACCGGCATCATCAGATGGTATAAAACCCCAATCAATATATGCCAGAGGAGACAAAAAAGAGAGATCATAATTTAAATCACAGACCTCATCAAGAGCAGCGATGACCAATCCACGTGCACTCTTTTGCTTAAGCTTTGCCTTCAAATCTTCCAATTTCTCATAAACAGAATGACCAGCAAATTCCATGGGATGAACAACAACTGGACTCATCTCAGAAGGTGGACGTTTTTTCCAAACTTCATCCACAAGATCAGTTGCTGTTGGGACTAGCTTCAGATTCTTTTTGGCAAAAGATTTACCTCATCCATTTGATGTGTCTATGGAGACACACCATGAATCAACTCTTATACTTGCTTCTTCAGGTAGATTCTACATTGTCCCAACAAACATATTCCAAAAGTCTTAATCAAATTCGAATTTGCCCAATTTCAAGTCAAATATATGCAAAGAATTTGCCGTTTAACCTGTAAAATTACAGTAACAATGAGCTAGTTTAGAACTCATTTCTAATAAGCCAAATCTCAAATTGAATTCACCTGAGAAATTCTTAGACATGGCAACGTTCAAGTTCAAAAATTTATTCACTTAAATGTTATTTCATCACCCTTGTTTCAATACTTCAATGAAAAACAGATTCACTTCAGAAAGTAAACCCACCAAAACCTCTTAACAGGAACAATTTATCGAATACTATGTGTGCAACATTCAGATTAACTAACTGCAGTATCAGAAAGCATATCTTGCCTCTGAATCTCTCTCTAAAGGACGCTTAAACTCAAGCCAAGCAATATTGGCCAGTTTGAGGTGGAGCTAACACGCCTTTCGGATCCTTCATTCGAATCAAATCAAACAATAATAAATTTCACGAAATTAATCTCAATAAATTAAACTTTGTTTAGATCAATTTCTTACCCTACTCATACCCTTACAATTAGGAGATAAGGGAAATGAATCTGAAACTGAGCTAATCCTACTCATAACCTTATAATCGAAATCCAAAACTTAAAATTGAATACCTTGTGTTGAAATCGAGATTATAAATAGAGATTCAAGAGAACAAGAAGACTGAGATTCAGGAGAAGAAGAAGAAAACTGTGATTGAGATTCATGGGAAGAAGAAGATTACGATTGAGATGGAGAACGAGATCGAGAAAGTGCGATGATTTTTTTTTTTGATCGTAAGAAAGTGAGATGAGATGATGAAAGTGGCGGAAAAACTAGGCACTTTGCCAAGTCTTTTACCTCCAAAATATTGTTTCAGCTACAATATTGTTTTTTAGTTCCAGTTTAATGAAATTTTTTTCCTAGCACTAATCTAATGTTATGATAGAGTTAGTGCTACGATAGAGTTAATCTAATCTGATTTTGCCACTTTTGGTAGCAGTTGGTAAATTAATGCTACCGTGAACTGCTACCAATGGCTATTTTTCTTGTAGTGTTAAATATAAGAAACTTCATATCTAACTGACTGAGTTTTTAGTTTGCATTTTCCTTTTTTTCACCATTCAAGACTTATAATTTGTAAGTGAGTAAGTAAGAAATTAAATGTTGATTATGAAAAAGAAAACATGAAAAGCCAAAAGATTCAAACGAAGATGAAAAGAGCAAAAAAAATCAGATATTTGAGTAGTAATAATAGACTCAATGGATTGTAGAATGAATATATATCACTGGTCCGGCTGATTAGGTAGTCCGGAGGATTAGGTAGTCACTGGTCCGAAACGATTAAAACGGTGATTAAGTGGTTTAGGCGGCCATATTTTTTAAAAAAATAAATAATAATTTAATATAAATATTATAAATAAAAACTAATTGATTTGTGAGTTTAACCTTGTAAAAAATTGTTTAAAAAATAAATGATTTTTTGTAGTCTAATTATTAATTATAAATCATTGATTCATATTGTTTGTAATATTTGTACTATATATAATTAATTTATCATATATAAAATATAATTTATTTAAAATTTGTATAACCGTTTAGAATCGTTTAGGTCTTGACTAGTTTTTCTAGGCATTTGGCGGAAAATCATTGTCTAACGCTTAACGTTTTTTAACACAGATTTATATACAACTAACTAAACCTAAAATCATAATTTTTTTTTGTCAACAATTAGATCAACAAAATCTGATCTATAGTTTAAATCTCACTCTTAAAAAAAAATTTTTAAGGGACCATAATGCAGCGGATAAGAATCAAACTCTGTCATTAACCACCAGATTAAGAACAACTCAGCACCTAAAATCATAATTTAGAATTAGATAATTGTAATAATCTTTAATAATTTATCAAATATAAATTTAAACAGGTTTAAGTGAAGATAAACCCTAATAAGGCTTTTCCTGGCTCCGACGGTGGCGGTGTGGTCCGGCGGGTCATAGGCGAAGACACGGTGCTGTCTGGAGAAGGAGTCATCCGGTTCCTAGGCAGGACTTTACGGCAATCCCAAGGTGTGTATCTTCTTCTTTTGGTCGCGGGTTCTTTTCTCCTTTCTCTTTTCGTCGCAGGTCTAAGATTCAAGAGGGTGGTGGCGATGACGAGGGTGGTGCGCTGCAAGGGGTTTCCTTGGTGAATCGAAGGGGGTCTTGTGGCGATGGCTGTAGCGATCCTTGGATGTCATCGATTCCTATTCTGGGGTTTGTTCCCTGAGGTGAATCTTATGTTGTCTGATGTTCTTTTATGGTATATGTGGTTTTGATTTCATGGGATCTCTGTAGCTGCAGGGGTTTCCTTCGATAATCAGTTTATTAAGGTTTTTAATCCCAAATTCGGGTTCTGATTTGGCTAGATTATGCTGGATTCTGGTTGATTTAGGTTTCTATTCCATTATATCGCGAATTGATTTGGTTGGGTTTTCTGATTGGATTTCCTTTCCAAAGGATCGTTTCTATTTAAGCTTTGCCTTTATGTTCAACTTTATCTTGATCTGGTTGGCCATTCTCAGGGTTTTTGGTTGGAATTCTCTGAGTGGTTTCTTCTTCTTTGGGATTAGTTGCTCTCCCTGTAGCCTCAGGGTTTTCAGGTTTTTCTGGGTCGATCATATTACTTGTTACCATGATCGGTTGAGTGAGCTAGGGTGGGGCTTGTGCCTTATTATGGTATTAATTGTTGTTCCACTGTGGTCTCTGCTTAGAGATTCGCAGTCTATTATGTTTCTTTGTTGGATTTTCTATCTAACTCTGTCTATGTTTCGGCTGTCCTCATTTATGAGGTTTTTTCTTTGTCTAGTTGTTGATACATATCTATCGTGGGTAGATATGTTTAAATATCTGCTCTCAATAGGATTCCATGTTTACGTTAGAATCTGGTGTGATGATATCGCTCTGATTCTTCTCTTGTTCGTATCTTTAGGCATTGTTATTGATTTATCTTGTCAATCAAATCTGATCCTGGTTTTGATTGTTTTGATGTTAAATGCTCCTTGCAGTGATTTAAGGATTTCTTTTTTGTTTCCACATCTTTTGTTTATCTCTGGATGGTGTGTAACTGAAGTTTCTTTTTCGGTGCTGGTCATGATTTGCTATAGGATTCTGGTGGATTTACAGGATTATAGCCGTATCTCGATTACTGTTAATTCTCATTTAAATATGTTAATCGTATCTTCAGGAATTGAAGTTGATTTATTTGGTCATTCAAGTTTGANGTGTTAATTCTCAGTTAAATATGTTAATCGTATCTTCAGGAATTGAAGTTGATTTATTTGGCCATTCAAGTTTGATTCTGGTCTTGATTCAGGCTGAGGCCTACTTATGGCTGACCACTTCTCGTTTCTTCCATTACCCGTTTTCAGTATACATTTTAAAGCTCTTTCATAAGCTCTGTTGCTTTTTAACGGTCTTATTTCCAATTATGTCTCAGCTTACTCTAGCTAAAAAGGCTCTTGAGAACAGGTCCCCTCCGAGGAAGTTGAAGATCAAGGTTCCAGTTATTGACAACTCTGCTCTGTTGGCTCGTTGTTCTAAGATCATGCTTGGAAGATGTTTGAACCCGATGTGTCAAGATANCTCAACTTAGGGAACGGACGTTTTCAGTTCGAGTTTGAGTCTGAGCAGGAGTTGCAGCAGATCCTGCGGTTAAGGGCAAGTCATTTCGATGGCTGGATGGTGTCGTATGCACCATGGAAGCCGTATGCGGGAGCGAATTACCCTCATTCCATTTGCTTCTGGGTCCAGATCACAGGGATACCCTTTAAGTATAGTACGGATGAGATATATTCTCTCGTGGGAGGCTCCTTGGGGCATGTGTTGGCAGT